>VOCP01059001.1:0-25092 GCA_007922195.1 Podocnemis expansa | reverse complement strand
ACATTGGAATGTCTGTGGTTTCAGAAACAATAGCAATTTTCCCCCCCAAAGAATATTAATTAATTGAACATTCTGGCAAACTGAACTATTCTTACCACAAAACTATAAATCAGACAGTTCTGTTTGCTTAAAATAGTACTTCACTATTTCAGTTGCACTGAAGTGGCTCGGCCAAACAACACCAAGACGCTTGCATGACAAGCATGTTAGAACAGCTGATTGGTAATAGATCTTAGGACACAGGGCCAGAGGCTGAACTCCTTTACACCAGAGTAACTAAGATCAAGTCACCCATGTCGTTCAGAATAACATGCAAATAGGAAAGGGCTTTATAGATACAGCATTATGGCAGTACCTAACAGCCCCATTCTTGGGACATGTCGTGGTGGTAGGCTCTGTAGAAACACAAAACAAAAGCTCTGTTTGTCAGTTGTATGTAGACATTTCTAAAATGTTTATCAGACCTCCAGGGAAGCAGATCCTGCTTGAATGATATGGCAATTCATTGGGGCCCATTTTCTGCCAGGGTAAACCCACCTTGTTCTATTGATGCCAGCTCATGTTCTGACCCACAGTGCAGAAGTGCTTTCCCCACCATCAGAGCTTCCTTCCCTGTAAGAGCTCTAAGTTATTTGGATGACCATGTGCTTGGAATCAAACTTGGATTGCTGTGTCTTCTGAGTTATGCTATTTGTGCCTCACTAGTTTATGCTACCTACTAAGTGACCTTGCCATTTAAGAGTTACACTCTCTCCACAGCGCTGCCCTCATCTGTTTTCTAAGTTGGGCTGCTTTTAGCGTGCGGTGACCTGATGCAGAGCTGGTTACGTCAGTGAATATCTTTCGGTTCACTTAATGGTGTTTGAATCAGGCCTCTAAGGAACAGCACTGCGTTTTCCACAACATTCACTCACATGCATGCATACCCTTAAGCCACAATTCACTTCAAGGAAGGTCACAAAGCTACCCACCTTCCACACACATTTATGCTATGTCTCGATTTGCAAATTAGTCCGGACTGAGCAAGCTTAGTCCAGACTAATTTAACCCCTGGCTACACTAGGATTTGCCTCGTCTGAACTAAGAACTTCTTAGGTCAAACTAGTACCAACCGGCACTAGTCCAGGCTTACTTGCTTAGTTCGAACTTTAGTTCAAACTGAGTGTGTGCAATATGCAAACTAAGGCTAAATCTGAACTTAAAAAAGTTTGAACTAAGCCATTAGTTCGAACTAGCAATGCATTCTAGTTTGAACTAAAATGTTAGTTTGAATTGAAACACATGGTTAGTTCAAACTAAAAAGTCTGGGGTTAGTTTGAACTAGCTCGAGGTTAGTTCGGACTAACCCCGGACTTCTTGAATTCAGATTAGCAAGTCCAAACTCAAATTGCTGATGTAGACATAGCTTTAGTGCCCACCTCATCCCTAATGACAAAAGTTATTTATGTGAGAAATAAAGTATCATAAGACTGAGATTATGGAAAGACTTCTGGTTATCCTAAGGAAGTGAATCCAATGCCAGTTTTCATTTCTAGCATTGATAATGTATATATGTGCCCCTCCCTTTGGGTTTTTTCCACATACTGGGTCCCACATTTGGGCTTTAATGGGTTGACATGTGCCTAGGAGGTATAATTACAGAACCCGCGGCAACTATTTATGTGAGTATGCTCATGATCTGGTCAAATGATCTATGGAGCAGTAGAGTGGAGGGTAGCTCTCCTTAATTAGGAAAAGTGCAAGACACAAGAGTTAACAATCTTTCCAGGAAATGTTTGAGGCCTTGAACACAGCACACACTATATGTCTAGACAGCAATGTGAGAGTAAAATCATCTGTGGGGTAGAAATAGCAATAGCCATTTGGAAGTTAGAGGGAAGAATTGTGCATAGCAGTTTAAATTCCCTGTGGTATATCTGTTGTACCAGTAGCCGGAAGATTCCTGGTGGCACTGCTGCCAAGTAAGGTCACTCACATTGTAGCCAAACACAGTAACACAAAGGTTTACTACACCAGTCAGATCACAAGGTAGCCTCATTTATTACAGCTTAAAAGTTTGATTTACCAAAAGGAATCAAACTTATCCCACTCATCTCAGCCTGATTGCTATTTAATTTGCACAAAGTGTGTGCAGGTTTGCATGCAAAGATCACCTTCTTCATTTCAGACCACCCCTTTGACCAGAAGGGAAGTTTTCCAAAGTTTGGAACCAAGATTTCATTAGAAATAATGATTTGAACTAAAGCTAATAAATATGGGGGACAATGGATAGAAAAGCACATCATTTAGTGCAATCTTGGCATAAGTGCTACAAACTGGGTAATGTGGACAAGTTACATAGTTTGTAAATATACACATAGTTCTTCTACATCTTGCAGTGCTCACAATTTTAAAAAAAAAAATGTTTTGTGAGGCTGTTGTTTTGTAGTATATACATTTCCTCTAGGTTTTAATGTGCCTTAAAATTGATTAGGAAAGTTCTACCTACAGCTATTTGAACTGAGTTCTCACATGTGTAGTTGTTGTAGAAGAAACGGCAATTATTTCTTGCAAAAGGGTCAGTTTCAGGACATCTGTGACTTGCTTATTAGACGGAGTTACTCAGAATTTTCAAAAACATTTAGCGTACCCTTTCAGCACATAGAATTATTTTTAATTCTCTCATTTGTTTAGTTACCGCTCTTGGACTCCCTCTAAAGATTCCTGATACTGCGTTATTAAAGAAGAGGCCATTTGGAAACTACAGCTCTTCACCCTGCGATCAGTCATTTTATGGGAAAAATGAGCTGTTTTTCCATGCTCGTAGTTTTTGACCCCTCCCACATGGCACTATCCATCCTAATGAGCTGAATATTCTTGTTCAGTTATATGTAACAAATATGGAAATAATGAAACCCATCTGCAATTTGTTCATGAGTTTGGCATTAAGTTCAAGTAAATGTACTTACTCTGTGTGTGAGAGAAAGAAAGAGAGAGAGCCTTGTGAAAGCAAAAAGACTTCACCTTAAATGTTCGAAACATCTGTAAATAACATAAAATGCCTCAAATCTCTTTCTGTGTGCATTAGCAGTCTCTTCTCACAGACTTGTCAACTTCAATCAGAACCACAGTTTTGAGACATAAGTGCGTATTAATAGACTTCATTTTTGCCAGTGAAGGTTCTTTGGTGTCAATTCAATAAAAGTTAAGGAAGCTGGAAGGTGGAAATAGAAGTATATTAAAACAAAACCTGGTCAGAATCCTGACTTTCCCCTCACAGGTTTAAACCACACAACACATTGTGCGGATGGTATTTTGTGCTCCCCTGACTGCTAAATTATTTCAAATTCTTTAGGGTTCTTCTCATCCTGGACACGCCAAAAAACACTCTCATGACTCTGATATCACATGTGATGCTTGGGATTCTGTTTTGTCCTCCCTCTGGCTAGATCTTTTTCCAGATACCAAGTTGCATTGTGAAATGATTGTTTTTTAAACAGCTGTTTCTGGTCTCTTTATGTTTGTTGTTTACACCTTCAGCCATTGAGAGAGTTTGGGAGGGAAGCCAGGCATTGTACAAAGCCTTTCACCCAAGCAATCTCCCGTCTGTGTAAATTGGACAGGATTTAGCTGGACACTGTATTATGAATGAAGAGCTTTTTTCTAGCCAAGTCTGGAGGCACAGTGGAGAATGCAGGCCCACGTGTATCTCTGCTATTTTTCCCCCCCATCACACAAGCATTTTCTAAACTCATTGGCAGAGAAAGTGAAAGTTTTGAGAGCCTGAACACTGCTCCATGCTCCCACCAGACCCGTGTTTTCTCCTTTCCAGCACTGGGCTGCCAAATCCTTCCATGATCCAAAAAACCAGGAGACTAAATTAAATCATGGGCTGTAAATTACACTCAGCAATTGGAGCAATAATGTGATTGAATGGAGACAGGTTCCCCCCTAGCAGCCCTTCTCTCTTGTCAAGTTGAACATTAACAAGCTGGCCAGGCCTGAGATAAGGGAAAGAGAGTTTCTGGGCCATACAGCTTTTTCCCCTGTTGGAATGAGTGCCAGTGGCAACAGATTAACAGGTCACCGGACTGCGTCTGAGAATTGCTGCCAATTACCTTGTCTTTGCTTGTTGCACTACAGCCTAATGGTATCATTTAACATGCACTTTTCTTCCAACACCCCAGCTGGTGACATCCTATAAAAAGCTTGATTGATAGAGGTGTGTGTGTGTATACACAGCCCGGAGAAGACCTCATCCCAACCACTTTCTCTGGCCCTTCTCCACCCAGGACAGTGTGATCAGGTTTATAGCCAGCCTATTTGTTCAGGGGCCTTAAAAACCTCATTATCACCCTCTCAACCTGTTCAAACAATGAATCAGTGGCAGATAAATTCCCAGCCTTTTTCTGGAGTCTGTAGCTTCCTCCCTCGTCTCTCCTTTGGAAATGACCCCGACTCTGGGCTAACCCTGTTGCCAACTTGGAGACCCTCCTGTCTGTCCCCACCAGGCTGGTTTGTGAATCTGCCCCTGTCAAGACAGCTGCAGGCCTGGCCGGGTTTGCTCTGTGTTTCCCCCCAAGACTTTTGCGGAGGGAAACATCTGAACAAACCTGGGATCATTTCCTTGCAGGATGGATGACCCTGCCACTTGAGCTGGTTTAAATTATTTGACGCTGCTCTTGTTTTGCTTTGCTTTTGAAATCCAGGATTACAGCCATTTACAGAGTGAAGCGGAAACATGCTGGGGGCTCGCCTAGGCGACTGAGGGACACACAGGACTGGGGTGGGGGGCTCCTGCGGACCCCAGCTTGTGCCCTCCCAAACCTTCCTGCTGCCCAGGGGCTGGAGACCAAATGTGTCAGTGGCCCCAATTCTTGGGTTTGGAGCTGGAGCTGGGGGGGGGGGAGGCAGGAATTTCACTGCACAAGGGGGAGGCACTGAGCCCCTGGGACCCTCAGTGGGGCAGGCCCCCGGCTGGGCATATGAGGGGGGTGGGACAGATGCCTGGGGGGTGAGGCCGGCAAAGCTGCAACCAGCTGAGATGCAGCCAGCTCTGGGGCTGGACCAAAGGGGCAACTGACCTCATGCTTTGCTCCCCAAACCTACCCCCAGCCCCGGCCCAAAGCCCGGGGTCACCCTTGCAGGCTGCAGCTGCCCATTGGTCTGGGGGCACAACTGCAGAAGTGGGAGACCCACCTGAGCCCCACCCCCCTCAGGCCCTGCTGGACAGGGGGCTGAAGAAATGCAATTTATAGCAATTTAGTGAACTCCCCAACACCCCCATACCTCCTATAACACCCCCTGAATTTCCCAACACCCCCACTTGTCAGCTAATAACAGTTGCACCAATTTAGTGAGCACCCCAGTACCCTCATACCTCCTCTTACACCCCCTGAATTTCCCAACACTCCCCAGCTGCCAGCTAGTGACAGTGCTATAGCAATTTAGTGAGCTCCCCAACACCCCCCATACTGCCTCCTACACCCCCCAACTTTCCCAACACCCGCAGGGGTCAGCTAGTAAGAGTGTTAGACCACTTTAGTGAGCTCCCCAACACCCCCAAATCTCCCCTGAATTTCCCACCACACCCCCAGTTGTCAGCTAGTAACAGTGTTAGACCAAATTAGCGAGCACCCCCCAAATCCCCCCCATATGCCCCCCAATTTGAAGTCGTGGGCAGAATACTGGCCCCGGCGCCCAGGGAAAAACTGCTGCGGCTCCCCCCGGCGGACCAAGACTCCTTCCAGGTCCAAGTGGTGTCAATGGTCCCTTCTGCTCCTTTCCCATTGAAATGGGGGGTCTGTGCTCTTCACCTCTGAAAGAGGGGTTCAAGGCTCGGGTCCTGGGGTACCCACCCGGGGAGGGGAAAAGAGCCATTTATTGGTGCCTGCCCCCCAAGAGGATTTCCAGCTAGTGAAGAACTGGCCCGGGAGCCGCCGTGCGAAGTGGGGGACCCAGCCGCCCCCTGCCTCCAGCTCAAGTTGCCTTTAACTTCTGCCCCCTGGAAATCTGTCCTTCTCCCCCCAGCCCGGCTGCCCCCCAGATTTCAGCCAGTCGAGGCCGATGGCTGGGCCAAAGGAGAAGGAGAAGCCCCAGTCCGACCCCCCAGAGCCGGGATCTCCTTTCTGGCTTGCTTCGGGAACTTGCAAGACGCTGATGCTTTCTGGGGAGCTGCCCCCCCCCATCTGCAAATCCCCCCCTCTTCAGTTAATTCCCCTTTAGAGCCCAGAGTGGCCATCACCCCAGTCAGCTGTTTCCATCCGGAGCCAGAAAGGCCCAGTGGGATCAGCCAGGGTCGCCTCCTCCAAGATCTTCACCCCAGAGATGGTTTCCTGATTTCCCCCAGAGGAGCCAGGGCTGCTCGCCTTTGCCTGCGCAGAGATGGGGTTAAGCAGAGGGGCAGATGCGCACAGCGGATTTCCCTGCACCTGGGGTTTCAAAAAGTGAAGAAGCCCCTGAGATGGCCAAATTTCAGTCTCAGAGTCAATGGGACTCCTGCTGGAGACGGATCCAGCCCGCTGGAGTTGGTGCAAGAAATTTGTCAAAGAGGGGGACAAAATACCCGGCTGTTTATCTGGCCCGCCGGCCCTCTCCAAACCAGGGCGCCGGAGCTGCAAACACCCTGGGGGTTATTGGGAGAGGGGCAAATGCAGGCTGCGTGCTACAAATAACAGAAAGAGAGTGACCCCGAGCTCCCCACTTCTGTCTCTCTGGCCTTCCTCCTGCCGTTAAAAGGCTGCAATGTGCTCGGGGCTGTACACAGACAAGACGCTTCATAAAGTGCTTCCCGCCCCATATTACACAAAAATCCTCATTTGTGCCTCTCGGGCCTCTTAAGAGTTGGGTCTGTCTCAGAGGAGCCTTGGGGAAAGATTTTCCAATATTTTTTTGCACGGTGGCTTAGGTTTCCCGGAGCGTCTCTAACTTTTGACTGACTTAGCGCCCGATCTTCTTCCTGTGCCCCAGTGCTTTGCAATTTCGCTTTTTGCCACTTTGAGACCCACAAGTGACCTTTCAGGCATGACTTGTTCAAAAAGTCCCGTTTCTGTGTTTGACTAAAGAGTTTGCAATTAAAAGTAAGCTTGCAGCTTCTGAATAGGTTCCTTTAAAAAAAAATGGGGCCATCACGTTTTCAGTAGTCGTCACACCCCCCTTTTTTTTTGCAACATTGCAAAACAAAACTCTGTCACCAAGTTTAAAGAATAGGAAGGGGCTGAGCTCCTTCAAGGAGGCAGAGGATTTTGGAGCAGTGATGACACTAGAGGAAGCCTCACTGTAACAAGTTTACAGTCAAACTTCACTTCCAAACATCCCAAACCAGCAAATATCACTTCTCGAGCCCGGCTGTGGCAAGTAACATCTAGTTTATGAATTAGCTCGTCAGAGAGGAGTTTACCTAGGAAGGGCTCCCTCTCCCAGCCCGCCGAAATGCTCTTCCCCGGCTCTGGGAGCATCTGATGACAAAATATAATAGTCACATCTCTATTCGACACTGGCCGGCCTTAGGTAGAAAGTCAGGGCTTTACAGAGCCTGTGTACACAGGAAAAATCACAGAAAGGTTGTTCAAACACCGGTAGGGCTGTGAAGGAAGCCGTGAAAGCAAGGAAAGTAAAGAGACTTCAGACTTCTTGGGGGTTTAGCTGGGCAAATAAATCAGATTAACCAGTGTTTTCAGCCCATCCTCTGGCTGACAACTACATTTCACATACTATCTGGTAAAATCTCTGCAAAGTGAGGTCATCTAGCCGACGGATCTGACATTGTTTTTGGACTGTAACCTTCCCCTTATTTTGATTTTTTTTTAAATATTCGTAAGGCAGAAGACAGGCAGCTGGAACCAGAGCACGGCTCCAATTCGTTCAAGACATTCATGGTTAGTGTCATTTTTGCTCCCCTGGTTCTCGTCGGCGCTGAACGGGATTTTTTTAATGATTTTCCAGATATTTATTATTATTGTTCAATGATAATACAGTTTGAAAGACCTAGGCTTCGAAAAGATGCAAACGGCGTGTGCATTGCATCTCAAACCAAAATCAAGTTGCCTGCTTTTACAGCAACAAAAGAGAGTTTGCAGGGGAGGCATTTCTGGTTTTATTTTAGGGCTAACCGGGTGGGATTGTTCCCGGGGCTAAAACGCACAAACCAGCTTTTTCAAAATTGAATCGGAGCCTGTGGGGACTTCTTTTTGGACTCAGATCTATCTTGCCAATTGGTGGCCGCAAGTACAATTTTCGGCCAGGTTTTAAACTCCTGGTGGAGGTTTATTAACGCAGAGGTGACTAGTTAGAAACCATGAAGGGGCCCCTTAAACCCCCCCCCAACAGGCAGAAAATTCAGATTTCGACCTGAGGCTCGAGTCTTGTCTCGCACATAGTTCACAGGTTTCCTCTGCGGGACATCCCCTGCTAAATCCAAAGAGGACAGTGGCAGCCTTGGTCGTTTAGGATTTCCCAGCTTTTGGACAAGTAACATTTGCTAGTCTTTAGAAGTGCCCAGGACTCCTTGCTTGTCTAGCTTTTTGGCAGTAATTTCAGGCCTCTCATTTTTAACTCTTACATATTACTTTCACAGAGGAGGAACTGTTTCATGAAATGGCACCACGCATTGCCACCAACTTCCCAAAGCAGAGCCAGGGAGCGGTGCCACCCTCCAAAATCCCAGCTGTGTGTGTTCCCACTAAGGGAGTCCACCTTATTCCCGTTTGGGACCGACTGCTCCAGCCCAAAATCAGGAGCCTTTACAAGCGGGTCGCTTCTGCTCTCACTAAAATAGGGGCAAAGAAGTAAAATCCTGACATCAGCCCATCGCAAGGTTTTATTTTAGCAGCCAGGCTCTTCCCACCTGAATCCCAGCACAGGGGAACAACAAAATCCAACCCCTCTTTTGAATTTCTCCTCTGCCTTCCCAGTTCAAAGCTCCTCTCTTGGTAGCCTCATTGCACGAGAGAAAAAGCCACCTGGGCTGCTCTGAATTTGAGTGTGGATGGTGCTTTCCAGTAAAGAAGGGGTGTGTGTGTGTGACATGTTCAGAGGGGTTGCAAAAAAAGGTGCGAGGGTTTTTTGAAGCCATCAAAAAGGCAAGGCGGGCTGGGCTGGGCACTAACTTCCCAAGCACTTTCCCCGGCTAGTGGCAGAAAGCCTTGCACGACAGCCCCCCCACTCACCCCCCCCCCCAATTTCCCCATCTAATTTGATATTTGATGTTCCGCAGACGCTGGCCTTCGTAAATAATATACAAAGTAAGAAACCTAATCCAGCGGGCTAGAATGTTTAATTCATCATTATGCGAGCTAATTGGAAGGTGATTATATGGTAATTGCTCATTAGCGGTGTATATTTATCGCTGTACCTTATGTCAAGGCCATGGGAATTGTGTAGAGTCTCTTCTCTCCTTTCAAGGCTCAGTTTCAGCAGCAGGAGCCGAGCCGGGCGGATCAAATTGGGCCTGACGTCAGGTCCAGGCCGGGGCAATGGAGACCCGGGCTAGAAACGCAGCCGGGTCCCTGGATCAGGAAGGCGGGGGGGTCCAAAGCCCCCCTTCCCGCCCCATTGGGGCCAAGCAATGGAAAGCTGGGGGAGAGAGGAGGAAAAGCCCGGGGTCCTGGCTCTCACCCCCAGGACCTGGGGATCCCAGATGTGGGGAGCATCGGGGGGTGCTGGATCCGCCTTCTTGAACCGGTGCGCGAAACAGCGCCCGAACCCGTGTAAACCGCCGCCTAAAGCTGATTATTTGGTATCCTGGCTAATTTCCAGAGCCTCTTGCTCTTTCTGGACCCGGCTACCCTAGCTGTCGTTGTAAATTAATATTTGCTGGGGGGGAAGGCAGAAGAAATCTTGAGCAGGCTTGGCCGGGAGCTGGGGCAGGTTTCAGGCCGGGATCGCTGCTGGACAGGGAGGAAACGGGAGCCGCTCCGGTTTCTACCCGCCCTGACCCGGTTGAGGTCCCTCCACTCCGCCATCCGCCCCACACAGCAGAGACCGGCCGCAGCGGGCTCCCAAAGAGCCGCCTTTGCACGCCCACGGGGCACGGAAGCCACTTGTGAGCCGGGATTGAATTCGGAGGCGGTGTAAACGCCACCAGCGGCCGGCCACGCTTTGCTCCTGCGACTAGGTTGGAATTTCCCTGGTGAGTTTCCGAAAGTGGCAGCAGGAAAGAGGCGATCAAAGCCCCCAACGAGGGGGGAAAAAGTGGGGCCGGGCCCCCTCACCCACCGCTGCAGCTGCGAATTCAAAGAGGAGTACATCGCAAAAAAAGGGCTCGGCGCTGGCTTTTGCTAGCGTCTTCTCGGGAACTCGGCACCAGGCGCTAATTGCACAAGGCCAATTAAAAGCGAGCGCAGAGGACAGGGTCCCACCAGGGCTGCGGATCGCCGCTCCCGGTGCTCGGCGCTGCGCAAAGATCGGGCGCAGGAGGACAGGCGCTCGCCACCGGGCCCCGTGAACCTAGGCCCGAGCTCTGCTTGATGGGAGCAGTCAGGGTTCAAAACCAGGGGCCGGATTCCGACCTCAGTGACACCGCTGCGGATCGGATTCCGGAGTGACACCGGCGCAAAGCTGATTCCGGAGCGAGCCCAACAAAGAGCAGAAAGTTACTCCGGATTTACACTGGTGCCACTGAGAGAAGAATCTGCCCCAGCTGCTCCTAAAAATCTCTGCTCCTGCTGACTTGCCCTGAACTTTCTCATTCCTGCTGCCAAATAGCTAGTGAGCCCCTTGCACCAAGCGAGGCAAATAAGCCCCGGCGCTGACAAATGCCCGCTGCTGGGGTTCACTTTCCATTCAGGGCTGCAGCAGCTCTGGCCTTGAGACGAGGTTTGCAGAGCCTTAGTTAAAAATAAAAAAAATCAAATCAAAGCAATCTCCATTGCTTGCAAAACCCACAAACTCCGTTTTCTCCCTGCAAAGTGAAGTCGCAGACCCAAGGCGTCTGCCGAAGTGGGATCCTCTCCCAGGAAAGCTCATGCCATCAATTAATGTTAGTCTCCAAAAGTGCCACCAGACCCCCCCTCTTTGTTCTGCACACCCAAGCACCCCGTTTTTAGGCACCCGGCTGGCCCCCTGCGCCCAGACATGCAGGCCTGGTCCGGGTGTGACCCGGGTGGGGGGCTCTGGTTGTGTCCACACCTAGCTATGTCCAGCCTTTAGCCCGCTCTGGCTGCGCCTCTTCTCTCCAGACCGCAGCAGCCCTGGCAAAACCGGAGCGAATGCGGAGTTCTCCCGATCCGGACTAAATACGGAGTAAACCTTTCACCCGACCCGCCCTGCGGCGTAAAAAAAAAATCCCCCACCCCGCTGCTGCCCCTCAGTCACCTACTAGAAAATACATTTTTCCAACCCCGGCCGGAGAGCATCTCCCAAGTATTTAGCTTGCCGTGTTGCCTGGCACCCAGCGTCCACATTAGCCTCTCTAACGCGGCCACTTTAAACAGATGAATTAATAAAGCAAATGAGGGTCTAATAAGCTGCCTGTCCTGCCTGGAGAGGCAAGGGGGAGAGGGACTAGAAAGTGCGCCAAATTTGTTTGCAGTGGATCAAGGCTAGCCGCCTTTGCTTCACTTTCTTTATCTTAATTCCGACTTGAAAAGATATAATTATCTAGTTTGAACAGAGCGGCTATCAAATCCTTCTTTAGGCAGGGAAGGGAAAAGCTGGAGTGGATTTCACTCTTCTGAGCCGCTCGGTGCAGCCTGAGATAGGGAGTAATGAAGTTGTGGAGGCCTGAGATACAAAGGGCATTAACCTCATTAGCATGAAACCTTTTCTTCTAACCATTGTGGGACCCTTTCAGACTCCTAATCCCCCCTATTTTCAAAGCTCGGTTTGTAATAAAGCTTTTAGGGGGTTTTTTCAAAGCTAATGGTATTCTCTGAAGATTTTATTGCTGTTACGCTACATAGGACGCTTACAGTTTTTTTCCCTCCTCTCTCTTTCCTTGTGGTGGAAAAAAAAAAGTATATAGCTCCTGCAGAAATAAGCCTTTTATCAAGATGGGAAACAATTTATGGAAAGGCCTAGCTGCTGGTTAACTGGGGGCCCATTTGCATGGGTTTGAAGTGGAGTTCAAACTCACTTGAGCGAGTGGAGGTGACCTGGGATTCATTTGAAGCCCCGGGCAGTCAGCTGTTGGGGGACAGGCTCCGAAAAATGTCCTGGGGGGACAAGCTCGTGTAAACGATTTCGGTGTGGGTCCAGGGGCTGCACTGCGAAGTGCATCTTACTCCACCTGGGCGGCGGGGGTGTGTAGCTACTCCGAGTGGCGAGTTATTAATGTTTAAAGAGCAAGGACATTTAAAAAAAATGCAATCGGACTTTTAAAACACAGCCTAGCATCCCATAGTGCCAGCACGGGCCCGGCAGGTCTAATCTGAAATTTTCAAGGCAGGATGTTTAACAAAGCTCGTATTTTCGCGACGCATTGTAAATTCGCCTTATCACCGAGTAAAGGCTAGTCGGATTGTCCTAAATTATGTCCAACTAGCCCCCCTGGATCCACGGATTAAGAGATTAAAGGCGACCACTGGGCAATGCCTCCCCTTTCCCCTTCATATTCCTGGTATGATAATTGCCTAAACTGATTTGCACTTTCACAAAAGCTCGCCGGATTCTTTGTAGCTCGAACAGAGCAGACGAGGTTTCTCTATCAATGGAAATAAAACTGATTAATGCAGGCTATCAGGCTAAGGAGCAAATGAAGCATGAAAAAACAACTGGGCACCCCCAGAAAACCAACTAGTTTCCTCCAGGATTGGTTGCAACTCTCCCCCCCCCCCCCCCGAAAAAAAAAACCAGACACACTTTAATGTTAGAGGTCTAACCAGTTCCCCAGAATCGCTCCCCTGACAAGCCTGCCAAGCAGTCACTATGGCCTGAGTTTCAAAACATGAACTAAAACACTACCCGACCTAACTTTAAAGAAAAAAAAATAGAAATTTCGCAAAACAAAACAAAAACAAAAAACCACGGAATCTCCTATTTCTTGCAGCCAAGTTGGCTGCGATTGGCTGAATTATTTAGCAATTGCCCTTTCTTTAAGGGGGGGGGTGATGGCTCTGACCTCTGGCTTATTTTGTTTTAATATTCTTTTTCCAATGACTGGATGAATTAATAAAACACCACTCAATGGTGGTTGGTGCCGAACTTGACATGAATGAGTAGGGTGTGAAATCATTGGGGAGGGGAATAAAAGAAGGGGAGAAAAGAACCGCAAATTTAAAAAAAAAACTTGGGGAAATAGCGCTTAAAGTTTTAGGGCATATTGATAAATCTTTATTGACAAAATATTGACATGACATACTTCTCGGAAGTATAAAGTGTGTTAGAAGTCTAACAAATTAAACACAAAACACAAACATATTTACACTCTGGTCGAGAAGACATTGAGGAAACATTTGCCACTTTGCTTTAGGAGCTCTGAAATCTCGGAAGTTTATCAGCTGTGCGCTTGAAACTTGCCTTTTCTGCCAGGTTTGGAAAGATTTGCCAATTAGGGCCCCCTCCCCAAACGCGGTCACTGGATTTCACCAAAAAAAAATGAAGCTTCCGAATGGCAATATTATAGTTTAAAGGACTTGTTTGTTCCTGCAGCAAAAGTCCAAACCATTCCCACCCCATCCCACCGTGCTGTCCAGCTGGGAGGACCCCAGTGGGCACCGCTACTTCACTTCGCTTTCACAATCACTTGGACGCCAGAAGTCAGAATAAAAGGTTTACAGACTGCACGTTTCTCGCAAAGATCAAATTAAAAAGCACACCGCACCTGTCTCAAAGGGAAAAGAAATTACAAGTCGTTTGTGTCTTTCGAAACCGGTTTCGCCCAGGCGGCTTTACACATGCAATTCGAGGTTCTGAAACCGGAGTGGCGCTGGGCTGTGGAGGGACAAACTGGGAAGTGCAAAACGTCCTGGCGGGCGGGTCGGGAAGGTTTGTGTCGGGATTATTTTGTTTTCAAAGCGGACTGCGAGAAACGGAATAGCTGTCAATCATCTCATCTGGGTGATTTGGCTTTGATTGACAGCTCCCCTCTGCCAGGCGGGGGCCGCAGGGCCCCGCTTCGGATCTTTCCCTCGCTCCTCTCAGCTGCTTCCTAGACGGGAATCGCATTTGGATGAAGCCTCTACGTGTGTTTCCCTGCCCCGCCACTTCCTTGCGTGTCATCCTCTTAACACTTTTTGTTTGGTCGGCTGAAAGTCCGAGGGCCAGTTTTTAATCGTCTGAAGTGACATCTATTTCTTCTGGACTGGCCTGTTTGGTGGCGATTCTCCACCGGTTAATGTGATGAGTCCCTTTTTTCTTCTGTTGTGAGTCTGAACCTTCCTCTTCCAACTTTTGCCGCTTGAACTTTGTCCTTCTGTTCTGAAACCATACTTTTACCTGCAGATGGCAAACACAGGTGGGGATTACTTGGCTGACTTCACTTGCACGCCCCACAAAAATGGGGAGCTCTCTACACGGCTTGGCTTTGAAGAGTTAGGGAAAGCTGGGGGGGGGGGAAGCTACCCTCTCTATTTTCTCAAGAGCTGTAAGAAATTTGTTTGGAAGGGGACCCGAAAATCCAAGTGTGTGTTTGGGTTTACAGACACTCATCGTATATGGAAATTCACTTTGCATGTCTATAGGGTGATAAATGTACACCCGGAGAAAGTGTGTATGGAGCTAAGGGGTAGATAGCTAGGACACACAACTTGTGTGTGTACGCTATACACACACAGGTATATCTGGCCATCCACACCTCCACCCCTTCTGTCTCTGTGCATTATACAGAAACACACCTACACTCTGTGTAAAACTCCCGAGTTTCCCATGCCCCACGCTAGGTATAACGTATCTAATTTCGGAAAACAAACGAATATTTTTTGCAATTCTTCCCAGTCTCCAAAAGGACCCAGCTACTCCGGCCAAGCTAAAAAGAAACCGACCTTGCAACTTTGCATGCCCCGAGGTTACGTGCCCAGGAGCATTCAGCGCCCCCTTGCACCCCAACGCGATTGTGCGCTAGGCCCTTGCACCAGATTCCTGCATAAATCGGTTTAAGCGCAGGCGGGGGGAGGAAAGAGGGTGAACCGACTTTTCTTTGGCATTCAGGATTAGGGGAACTTGGCACCGACTCTTTTGCCGGTGAAACTGTCCAAATTCCGTTTCCAGTGATCTAAAACAGGCTATAGGAGAAGGCGCCCTGAAAACCCCACTGGGGCCTTTCTTTTCCCAATGGAAAGGGGTGCAGAATTCAGGGCGCTAGAGGGGCGCCCCCTTGAGCGCATTTCTCCCTTCTGTCCCCCCCCAAAGCCCCCCAACTCTTCTTTTCTACAGCGGCGACTTGCGCCCCTGCAGCCCAGAGGGGCTCGTCTGAAAGCGAACCCAAGAAAGGGCCGCTCCGAATCCGCCCGGAGTCGTCTAAATCTGATCTAAACGCAGGCCAGCTGACTCCACGCACATCTTTACAGCCCGTATTGATCCAAAGTTATCTCGAGAGCTGGCCACACTTCTTGGAGCGGCCAAAGGTAAACAGGAGGGGGTTTAAAAGCAGTTGCGACTCCGGATCGGTCTGAAAGTGCCTGATAAAGGCCCCAGCAAAAGGGGGTAGGTGGGGGGAGACCGGGGGCTCTTTAATAAGCCGGTTTAACCCGCTTCGCTGGCTCTTCAGAAGAGAGGCTGCCATGCCAGACACACATCTCTGCTGCATTTTCATATTCTCCAAAAGTCTCCCATTAAAAAGCTGAGCGGGGAACAAGGGGTGAGTTTAATTTGCTTTTAGTTTGCTAATTGAAGGGGAGGACGGTTCATTTCTGCACGCTGATCTCCAAAGCGAGCTCGTTTGTAGGGGACTAGGGGGTTGACATCTGGACAAAAGACCCCAGCCAGCCTAGGAATCAGGCAGGACAAAGACCACCTTAAATACAGCTTTCCAGGGGGAAAAAAGCCCGTGACCGGTCCCTTGTTCGGGGAACCTCATAAAAGTGACGCTCCCTTTTTATTGTTTTGTTAGGGAGACATTTTAAAACAAAAGCGCCAACCTCTCCATTGCTTCCCCCGAAAAGAAAAAAGTGTTACAACTTAATCCGCCCAGGCAGCGTTACTGTTTACTGGGAACTTTGAACCAGGCTGCGCCGGGGATGGGTCGGTTTCTGTTTGTCTGTCTGTTTGTTGGAAATTCAGGGCCACAGGCTGGAGCCGAGACAGTTTCCTCAGACACTCTCCCGAAATAAAAAAAAAAATCAAACAACAACCACGAAATTCTCGTCTGACACCAACCAACCCGCCTGAAACCGCCGCGATCTGAGCAGCAGCGCGCAGAAGAAACTAAAAATCCGCATCGAAACAACCAGCCGTCTAAACGCCCCGTGAACCGTTTCCGCGCCGCCTCCACAGCTCCTCAACCACGCGGCTCAGCCACCCCATAAAAACTCTTCGGGCTGCCTCGCCGGGACCCCTCCAAAGCAAAAATCCCCCCTATATATTCGTCCAAAAACCAACATGCTGCCTTCAAACCTCCCAACCGATCCACTTCCAAGCTGCTGCCTTCAAATATTTTTCACGCGAGCCCAAGTCACTCCAAGTGACTGAAACAATCTGTCTGGGGTGTCATCCGAGACACTGGTTTGCACACACACGTCAAATAGAGTGGTAATTGTCACTCGAAACACACAAATTAGCCAATCAAAAATATTCCCTGGTAAAATCCTGGACTTCAGCCAACAGATAGAGAGCGATAAATAAACTCACTCTGGTTAGTAATAGAGCTGTGTTCATTTTAATCTTGGTATCTTCAATTACATCCTCATTTTGCAAGAGCTCTGGGATAGGAAATTCGCCTTAGAAACGGTCCCTTTCCCTCAAATGAAAAGTTTGTGACATCTCAACCCGCACACCCCCCCCGTGCCCAAGAAGTTTTCCTTGGAAAATGCAAATCGAGATTTTTAATAATTGTCATTCATTCAACATCTTAATGTCATCTCCACCTTGCTCAAATTGAACGAACCCCCCGCCCATTGCCCAAGAAGTTTTCCTCGGAAAATGCAAATCGAGATTTTTAACAACAACACAAAGTCGTTCATTCAACATCTTAATGCCATCTAAATGTTGCTCAAATTAAGCGAAGCCCCGCCATGGCCCAAGCAGCTTTCCTTGGAAAACGCAAACCGAGCTTTTTAATATTAACAGCCAAAGTCATTCATCTAACAACATCTTAACGTCTCACCGACCTTTTAGAGCCGACTGACCACAGCCAAGCCCCAGGAGAAAATTAATTTCGGTTTACACTGGATATTAGTCAGCATATTAATTGGAACCGCTGTAATTTTTACCGGGGGTGGGTGGTTTTAGTAAATAGGAGGTGTTTTATGTTCACCAAGCAGCGGGAAGGCTCAAACCCCCACTCTGGCCCTATTTGTGTTCAGCTGAACCCCCACTTCGGAAGCAAAATTGCAGCCGGTCGCCCCCGCACCCTGAAATTTGTTCAGCTCCCTCCGAGCCTTACCTGAGTTTCGGTGAGGCTGAGGCTGTGCGCCAGCTGTTTCCTTTCTGCGCCCACCACATAGTGATTTTTTTCAAAGGCATGCTCCAGTCTCAGCAGCTGGGATGGCGAGAAGGCTGTACGGATCCGTTTAGGTTTCCTGGCCAGCGCGTTGTGCAAGAGGAAGCTCTCCGGGCTGGTTTCATTGCCTGGAGAAAAAGAGAGAGCTCAGCAAGGCACCTTTCTGCAAACACTGCCCCTTCCTCACTAGGAACCGGGGGAAAAGTTATTTTTGTATTATTTTTTAAAGCTCCTTCTCTAAAGCATGTTTTCCTCCCCACGCAGGGGAAAAAGGGGCGACTCCGGATCGGCACCGAGCAATAAAATAAAATAAAATATCCACCCACAGGAGTGAAACAAAAAAGACAGACTGGATGGAGGGAGCCGCCGCTGCCGGGTTAGGTTATCCGGCCGCCGTGAATTCAATTCACTGCTGGGCTCCTGGAGTCAAACCCCAGGAAGAAAAGCAAACTGTCCCGGCTGTACAATACCCAAAACTTGGCAGTTTACACACAGCCCCGCTTCTTCCGAGCTGAGCCGGTTTAACTCCCCGAAAACGACTTTCCATGCTTTTTGGTTATCCCTCCCCCCCGCCGCCTCTTTCTTTTTTGGTTTTGGTTCAAACAGCAGCTTTTAAAGAGTTACCCCCCCTCTGTAAGCAAACTGGGGGCCCGCTCCGTTTGCCAGCCCCTTGCTGTAACCCGTTTTAGAGACAGAAACGAAATTTGGGGAGCCCCTCGGGGTGGATCTGAATCCGCGTTTTGCAAGCGGCAGGGGCGGCTGGTTTCTCTAGCTCTGCTCGCCATTTTCGGCTAAACGGGATCGGTTTGGTGCAAGGCTCCAGCCCCACGGAAGCAGCCGGCTCCTTTTCAATCCGCTTTGAAAATAAAAATGGTTCCTGGAGGGGACGATTGAAAGCGGCTCTGTCACAACACGGGGACGTTGCCGCCCGCTCCGAGCAGGGCGACACATAATTTGGTGAGCGAAACCTGTAATTTCGTTGCGAGAGGCTCTAATCCGCTTTGAACCCAGGGCTCCCTTCCTGCGGATCCGCTCTCAATCGCCCGCTGAAGGGGAGCAGGGGCCGCCTTTTGCACCCTCCAAACAGGCGGCTGCTTTCCAAAGAAACAAGAGGGTTTTTAACGGGCTTGAACGAGCGGAGTTCAAACTACAAACCACAAAGCAGCCAAGCAAACCCCGAAGTGACTGCGACGCCGTAAAAAGGAAACCGGAGCCGGCTGCAGGCAAAGCACCGCGAAGGCTTCCCGGGCCGGGGCCGGGGCGATCCGGTTTCTGATTTGGGCTAAAGTCCCCTCAACCGCTTGTTCATCCTTTGGCCACTCCAAAGAGCCCTGCTCGCCAAGCCCCCCCCTCCCCAAATTCCACTTTCCTTTGCCTCCCTTTTCAGACAGGCTGAAATCGTTGCAACTCCTGAGTAGAAATTTCACCCCCCTTTTGTTCCTGCAAACAATAGGAAGTTTAATAAAACCCCTTCCCGCCCCGCGCGTTTCTCCGAGAGCGCGCAAAGCCGGCCAGGTGAATCCGAAGCGCGGGCGCCCCGTTTCCTCGGCAGGCCCGATCCGGATCGGCGTCCACACCAGCTCGCTCCGCTTTGCAGAGCCGGCCGGGCCGGTTGGAAAGCAAGCCAGGCCGGATTGCGCCCAGCTGCAAAGCCTCGGCGGGCCCCGCGGGAGCGGAGCGACTCCGGAGCCGGCTTTGGGGCCCCCCACTTTTGCCCCCTACCTTGGAAGCGGTGGCCCAGGTACCGGTAGCGGTGGATGAGCCAGGGGTAGAAGGTGGCCGGGTCCCTCTGCTGCGAGGCGAAGAGCGGGTGCGGAGAGTGCGCGGCGGGCAGGGGGTGCGCGGCCAGCCCGTGGGGCGGCGGGACGGGGTGCACCGGCACGGCGGGGTTGGGCGGGTGGGAGACGGCCTCTGCAAACACCAAGTCCGGGTTGGAGTAGACCCCTCGGCCGCCGGCGTGGAAGCCGTTGAGGAAGGGGTTCATGGGGCCGGAGCCCGCATAGCTGAGCGCGGCGGGGCGCAGGGGCTCGTCGGAGCGGGAGGCGGGCAGGGGGCTGTCCTTGGCCACCAGCGACTCGATGGTGAAGCAGCGTTTGGGGGCCGGCTGGAACATGCTGGGGCCCCCGGCGGATGGCGGGGTGCAGGCTCGCAGCGCCGGCGCGCACCCGCATCCAGGGGCGCAGCGAGCCCCCCTAGGCGCGCAGGCGAGCCATGCAGGCGCGGGGCTGCTCAATGCGGCGCCGCCGCGGTGCGGGGATCACATAAGCCGCTTCCTCTCCAGGCTGGGCCCTGCCTCCACGATTGGTCGCCGCCGCTCGCCTGGAGGTGGGAAGGGGGCAGCTTTCAAATGCGTCAGAGGGGAGCCGGCAGCCTGGAGGGACGGAGCCGGGGACAGGCGCGGAGCGGAGTGTGGGCGGGCCCCGGCCCCTCCCAGCCCGCCCCGGCGGCCGAGCCGGGCGCCCCTCCCGTCGGAGCGCAGCCGAGGTGGGGACTGTGGGCAGGGGGGGGGGCTAGCGCAGGTCCCCTCGCCCGGCCTGTGCCCCGAAACCGGTTTGGGGCTCTCCAGGCAGCCAGGCCACCGTGGGAACGCCACGCTCCGGAAACACTCGCGTTCCGCCCACTCCTTCGCCGTGTAAACGCCGGGCGCTGTCCTAGCCGCTTTGGGGGTCTCCCCAGCTCCCCAACCCGCTCCCACTGCACCGCCGCGGGGGCGCAAAGGAAAAGCCCCCGGTGCAAACCGGGGCGACTGCAAGGGGCCGGCAGAGCAAGCCGGAAAATCCAGCTCCGTCCGGATTTTCGGGATTTCCTTGGCGTTTGGGGCTGATTTTAGGGCCGCGCTCCTCCGCTCCCATTGGCTGCGGCGCTGGAATAATTATGAGCCCAGCCTAATTTTGCTGGCGGCCGCTGGCTGTTTATTGGTCGTTAAGGAGCCATTATCTATTCATCGGCCTCCGTCTTGCCAATTACATTCTTCTAAAGTGAAGTACCGGCAGGTATTTTGCACATTTACAATTAATGATTCAAAAAAAAAAATCTGGCGTAGTTTAAATCTATTACGCTGCTCTGTAATTTATCTTAAAGATGCAGAATGGTTCATGCGGATGAGTGCTGCTGTTGAAGGAGGGCTTGGAAAAAGCCTGGTGAAAGAGCCGAGCGATTCCCTGTCTTCTTTTCCCTTTTTTCCCTTCTTTTTTTTTTCCTGCTTCTGAATAAAACTAACCGTTTACTCTCTTGTGTTCAAAAGTTTTACAGACGTCACGTAAATATACACGGGCCTTTCCCAGGAATTGGCAGGTTTAACTCTTTTCCTACACTTTCTCTTTGAACCTGACTGATCTTTGCAGAATGGGGAAGAGGGAGAAGAAGCGTGTTACAGGGTGTAGCAAACATCACCCTGTCTGTAGAGACAAAACTAGGTGTGTTTTATACTAGAGAGGCACTTTCTAGGTATAATTGTATAGCTGATGCAACTGTATTATACACCTATATCTTTAGACATGATTGATATGTAAAACAGTCTGACGTAAGTATAGCAATATTGCCATCTATATAGAGAGAGAGACATAAAACTGTGTATTATATACTGTATAGAAGTACCCAGTGTATATAATACAAATATATAAATATAGAAGTCCGCAGTACATATAATGTAAATATAGATGTGCACAGTATAATATAAATATACAAATATAGCAGTACACTGAATATATAAGTATGGACGTACACAGAATATATAATATAAATATACAAATAAAGCAGTAGACGGAATATATAATATAAATATAGATGTGCACAGTATAATATAAATATAGATGTGCACAGAATATATAATATAAATATACAAATAAAGCAGTACACATAATATGTAATACAGATGTGCACAGAATATATAATATACATATACAAATATAGCAGTACACTGAATATATAAGTATGGATGTACACAGAATATATAATATAAATATACAAATAAAGCAGTAGACAGAATATATAATATAAATATAGATGTACACAGAATATATAATATACATATACAAATAAAGCAGTACACAGAATATGTAATACAGATGTACACAGAATATATAATCATATCTGCTGTAACCCTATTATAAACACAAACATAAACTTTATCCAAGTGTTTAGAGATAAAACCAGACTTTTCGTGTCTGGAACACAATTCTATGAGAATATTCATCAGTTACGTTAAAATTTCACATATTTGGATGCCCCTCTCACACATACACAGCATTTATGTAGAGATTGCAAACATGCTGAGCTGGGTTTGTTTCAGAAGTGGATTTTTTCCCTCCTTCCCTAGCCTCCAGCATAGGTGTGTCCCACAGTGCTCTGTGCCCTTTCAACCACTGTTGCTTTGCGACTGAATCTTAACTTTTTTGCTCATGGCGGGGAGTCTAAATAAATTTGTTGGTCTGCAAGAGCCGGGGACTCCTTGTTTATTTTGCTGAGCTGGACTAGGAGGGCTGCCCCTCTGGAGCTTGTCTCCTCATGCACTGTCGTGTGGTGGGGACTGTGGCAGGGGACCGGGTTTCTTCTCCAATTCCTAAAAGCAGCGCGGTGGAAGAAGTCCACTGAAGGCGACCATTTAGTTTTGCGTTTGACGTGATGGGACTTTCCAAATCATTTCTACCGGGCAGTAAAAATCCAGGGGAGCTTCCTCTTGCTCCTCAGAACAACTTTGCTCTGCTTTGCGGGTGCGTTTCAAAGCGCTTCGCCTTTAGCTGCGGTTTGAGGCTCTGCGGTGCAGTTTGGGCTCCAAGGTCCTCGATTCCCTGCGCGCTGGGAAAACCACCGGGCTCTTCGGGACGCGGCAGCAGAGATAAGCAGGGGGCGCAGCCAAAAGCCCCCCGGGGGGTGAAATGGCTTCACCAGTTATAAATTCGCATCTTCCTTCTGGTCGGATGAAGAAATGCCGGGAGCCCCAAACTGCTCCCGAAAGGGGCTTGCTCCGCAGTCTCCGCACGCCAGCCTGCAAGGAAAAGCTCAGGAGGGGGAAATTTGGGCCGGCACAGCTGGCTGCCTCTGGAGGTCCCGCTTCTCCCCTCTCCATCCAGGGGCCTCCGCGGTGGGGGGCGGGAAGCCGGCGGGGTTTGTCCCGGGATAGCCCGGCCGGGTGCAATTCGCTCCCCCGGCAGCTCAGCGTTTTAATTTGAAGCCCCGGAGCAGAGCTGGGGGCCGGCCTGGGGTGGGGGCAGCCGGCCTGGGGTCCTGGGCTGCTTTTTTCGGCTTTGGACAGCTGGGGGCCACTGCAAAGGCTGCCCCCCCCAGCCCCCAGCCCCCAGCCCGCTTCACACCCGGGCCAGCCCCGGCTAGTCCCGGCCGCAGCCTTGGGAAGGGTCAGGGGCAGGTAGGTGGCTGCAAATTAACCGTGTGTGTGTGTGTACAAATTAACACAGGACGGGATAGATGTGTGCAAATTAACGTGGGCGGTGTGCTTGTGTGTATAAATTAACGTGGGATGGTGTGTGTGTGCATAAATTAAGACGGGACGGGGCATGTGTGTGCAAATTGACACGGGAAGGGGTGTGTATATAACTTAACATGGGACAGTGTGTGTATCTCTGTACGTGTACAAATTAACACGGGATGTGTGTATCTCTGTGAACGTCTATAAATTAACACGGGGCAGCGTGTGTGTCTCTCTGTGAGTATAAATTAACACAGGACGGAGTCTATGTCTGCAAATTAACACGGTGCAGTGTGTGTGTGTGTGTCGGTACAAATTAACACGGGATGTTGTGTGTATCTCTGTGTAGGTGTATAAATTAACATGGGCACTGTGTGTACAGATTAACACGGGACAGTGCATGTGTCTGTGTGTGTGTGTCTAAATTAACACAGCGCAGAGTGTATGTCTGCAAATTAACACAGGGCAGTGTGTGTGTGTGTGCACATTAGCACGGGACAGTGTGGGTGTGTGCCAGGGCTGCACCCAGCGGGGATCTTGAGGCAGAGCCGATGGATGTAGGTAGCTCTTGGAAACACTTTTCTGGGACTCTGCCTGCACCCCCCAATTCTCCTGCCCCCCCAAGCGCCTTGTCTTGCTGTCCCCCTCTGAGCTTCATCCGGCGCTTGTTGTTTCTCGGGAGCATCCCTGATGTTTTCTGGGCCGAGAAGAAAAGGCAAATGCCCCGGATTTGCTGGAAAGACACTTCAGGGCGGAATGGGAGGCGGGGAGCTGGGCCCTCGGTTCACACTCGGATTATAGGGCTGGGCTGAGCCCTTTTCGCCTAGTCTGTCCTGGGTAACTCTTCCCGCTCTCTAAAAGCCCAAAAAAGGGGTGAGAAGAGGTCCCGGCCCTTTGTATGACCCGCTCCCGGCGGCACTTGGCGAAGGGTCTCTGTCTCCACGAGTGTGGAGCCGATCCGGAGCGCCCTGGGGGTCCCCCCAGAGGTCTGAGCCGTCGGGGGGGGGGGGGGGGGGGATGACAAATTAGACCCACTGGCTGGGGCGGAGAGGCGCCCATTAGCCGGCTAAACTCACAATTTAGGTGGGGGAAGCGAGCCCCAATGGATCGAAGCGCTGCGAGGCCTTCAAAAGCGCATTAAGCCGTGTAAACGGTGGTCATTCGTGCTCCCGGAGCCGGGACCGCGGCCGGCAGGCAGAGAGATCACACGGGCCGGAGCCGGGGCCGTGCAGAGGAATGACAGGGGCCGGGTTACTCATTACAGGAGTGACACCGTTTACAGGAGCCAGTTCAGCAGTTCGCACGGGTTCCGTGGAAACAGAGTTGGGTGGCCAGTCTCTCTCCAGGTCGGTGCCTTCCTGGTTTTGATGAGAGATTCACAGAGGGCAGGTGGGCTCCCCTCCCAGGCTGGCGGGCGCTGCCCGTTTCCACGGGCGATGGGTCGCTCTTGGTTCTGATTCGGAGTGGGGAGCGGGACCCCGGCACGCTGCGTCCCCCGGCAGTGTGATCAGGAGCCGCTCCGGTTTGGAAACGAGCTTCGCAGGCACACGGGGCTGGGAGCCATGGCTCTGTCTTGCTCTTTCCAAAGTTGCTGGGTGGGAACAAGCCCCAAAGAAAACCCCCTCCCCAAATTGTGGGTATCCCGGTGCTGTGGCGGCTCATGGGTCCCCGGCCTGGCTCCCCGGGCGGGGCTGGACAGATCTGCTTCAGACAGCTCGGGGGAAAGGCCCGGGAGGGGGCTCCGCATTGCCACCATCTCCAGGGGCCGCTTTGCTGCAGACAGCCGGGGACCCCCCCTGCGCCCGGGGCCTCCTCTTCCCGGGCTGGGGGGAGCGAAGAGCCGGGCCAGGGGGGGATTTCAAGGGACACAACGGGCTAGACAGCCTGGGGGCTGGAAATCCCTTGGCCTGGGCCTGATTGTGGGGGGCACAGCTGTCCCTAGGGGTGCAGGGGGTCTGCGGGCTGCCGGATCTCCCAGGGGGTCAGGCACCGGGACCTGGGGCCCTTCTCAAGTCACAGGGGGGAGAAAGACGAACACAGCCAAGGAGAAGAGGTGGAGCCTTCTCTTAATGCAAATATTACTTAGTAATCACACACACACACACACACACACACAGGGCTTGCAATCTAAGAAATCCCATACAAATCTCTCACA
>VOCP01059000.1:0-25112 GCA_007922195.1 Podocnemis expansa | reverse complement strand
ACATTGGAATGTCTGTGGTTTCAGAAACAATAGCAATTTTCCCCCCCCAAAGAATATTAATTAATTGAACATTCTGGCAAACTGAACTATTCTTACCACAAAACTATAAATCAGACAGTTCTGTTTGCTTAAAATAGTACTTCACTATTTCAGTTGCACTGAAGTGGCTCGGCCAAACAACACCAAGACGCTTGCATGACAAGCATGTTAGAACAGCTGATTGGTAATAGATCTTAGGACACAGGGCCAGAGGCTGAACTCCTTTACACCAGAGTAACTAAGATCAAGTCACCCATGTCGTTCAGAATAACATGCAAATAGGAAAGGGCTTTATAGATACAGCATTATGGCAGTACCTAACAGCCCCATTCTTGGGACATGTCGTGGTGGTAGGCTCTGTAGAAACACAAAACAAAAGCTCTGTTTGTCAGTTGTATGTAGACATTTCTAAAATGTTTATCAGACCTCCAGGGAAGCAGATCCTGCTTGAATGATATGGCAATTCATTGGGGCCCATTTTCTGCCAGGGTAAACCCACCTTGTTCTATTGATGCCAGCTCATGTTCTGACCCACAGTGCAGAAGTGCTTTCCCCACCATCAGAGCTTCCTTCCCTGTAAGAGCTCTAAGTTATTTGGATGACCATGTGCTTGGAATCAAACTTGGATTGCTGTGTCTTCTGAGTTATGCTATTTGTGCCTCACTAGTTTATGCTACCTACTAAGTGACCTTGCCATTTAAGAGTTACACTCTCTCCACAGCGCTGCCCTCATCTGTTTTCTAAGTTGGGCTGCTTTTAGCGTGCGGTGACCTGATGCAGAGCTGGTTACGTCAGTGAATATCTTTCGGTTCACTTAATGGTGTTTGAATCAGGCCTCTAAGGAACAGCACTGCGTTTTCCACAACATTCACTCACATGCATGCATACCCTTAAGCCACAATTCACTTCAAGGAAGGTCACAAAGCTACCCACCTTCCACACACATTTATGCTATGTCTCGATTTGCAAATTAGTCCGGACTGAGCAAGCTTAGTCCAGACTAATTTAACCCCTGGCTACACTAGGATTTGCCTCGTCTGAACTAAGAACTTCTTAGGTCAAACTAGTACCAACCGGCACTAGTCCAGGCTTACTTGCTTAGTTCGAACTTTAGTTCAAACTGAGTGTGTGCAATATGCAAACTAAGGCTAAATCTGAACTTAAAAAAGTTTGAACTAAGCCATTAGTTCGAACTAGCAATGCATTCTAGTTTGAACTAAAATGTTAGTTTGAATTGAAACACATGGTTAGTTCAAACTAAAAAGTCTGGGGTTAGTTTGAACTAGCTCGAGGTTAGTTCGGACTAACCCCGGACTTCTTGAATTCAGATTAGCAAGTCCAAACTCAAATTGCTGATGTAGACATAGCTTTAGTGCCCACCTCATCCCTAATGACAAAAGTTATTTATGTGAGAAATAAAGTATCATAAGACTGAGATTATGGAAAGACTTCTGGTTATCCTAAGGAAGTGAATCCAATGCCAGTTTTCATTTCTAGCATTGATAATGTATATATGTGCCCCTCCCTTTGGGTTTTTTCCACATACTGGGTCCCACATTTGGGCTTTAATGGGTTGACATGTGCCTAGGAGGTATAATTACAGAACCCGCGGCAACTATTTATGTGAGTATGCTCATGATCTGGTCAAATGATCTATGGAGCAGTAGAGTGGAGGGTAGCTCTCCTTAATTAGGAAAAGTGCAAGACACAAGAGTTAACAATCTTTCCAGGAAATGTTTGAGGCCTTGAACACAGCACACACTATATGTCTAGACAGCAATGTGAGAGTAAAATCATCTGTGGGGTAGAAATAGCAATAGCCATTTGGAAGTTAGAGGGAAGAATTGTGCATAGCAGTTTAAATTCCCTGTGGTATATCTGTTGTACCAGTAGCCGGAAGATTCCTGGTGGCACTGCTGCCAAGTAAGGTCACTCACATTGTAGCCAAACACAGTAACACAAAGGTTTACTACACCAGTCAGATCACAAGGTAGCCTCATTTATTACAGCTTAAAAGTTTGATTTACCAAAAGGAATCAAACTTATCCCACTCATCTCAGCCTGATTGCTATTTAATTTGCACAAAGTGTGTGCAGGTTTGCATGCAAAGATCACCTTCTTCATTTCAGACCACCCCTTTGACCAGAAGGGAAGTTTTCCAAAGTTTGGAACCAAGATTTCATTAGAAATAATGATTTGAACTAAAGCTAATAAATATGGGGGACAATGGATAGAAAAGCACATCATTTAGTGCAATCTTGGCATAAGTGCTACAAACTGGGTAATGTGGACAAGTTACATAGTTTGTAAATATACACATAGTTCTTCTACATCTTGCAGTGCTCACAATTTTAAAAAAAAAAATGTTTTGTGAGGCTGTTGTTTTGTAGTATATACATTTCCTCTAGGTTTTAATGTGCCTTAAAATTGATTAGGAAAGTTCTACCTACAGCTATTTGAACTGAGTTCTCACATGTGTAGTTGTTGTAGAAGAAACGGCAATTATTTCTTGCAAAAGGGTCAGTTTCAGGACATCTGTGACTTGCTTATTAGACGGAGTTACTCAGAATTTTCAAAAACATTTAGCGTACCCTTTCAGCACATAGAATTATTTTTAATTCTCTCATTTGTTTAGTTACCGCTCTTGGACTCCCTCTAAAGATTCCTGATACTGCGTTATTAAAGAAGAGGCCATTTGGAAACTACAGCTCTTCACCCTGCGATCAGTCATTTTATGGGAAAAATGAGCTGTTTTTCCATGCTCGTAGTTTTTGACCCCTCCCACATGGCACTATCCATCCTAATGAGCTGAATATTCTTGTTCAGTTATATGTAACAAATATGGAAATAATGAAACCCATCTGCAATTTGTTCATGAGTTTGGCATTAAGTTCAAGTAAATGTACTTACTCTGTGTGTGAGAGAAAGAAAGAGAGAGAGCCTTGTGAAAGCAAAAAGACTTCACCTTAAATGTTCGAAACATCTGTAAATAACATAAAATGCCTCAAATCTCTTTCTGTGTGCATTAGCAGTCTCTTCTCACAGACTTGTCAACTTCAATCAGAACCACAGTTTTGAGACATAAGTGCGTATTAATAGACTTCATTTTTGCCAGTGAAGGTTCTTTGGTGTCAATTCAATAAAAGTTAAGGAAGCTGGAAGGTGGAAATAGAAGTATATTAAAACAAAACCTGGTCAGAATCCTGACTTTCCCCTCACAGGTTTAAACCACACAACACATTGTGCGGATGGTATTTTGTGCTCCCCTGACTGCTAAATTATTTCAAATTCTTTAGGGTTCTTCTCATCCTGGACACGCCAAAAAACACTCTCATGACTCTGATATCACATGTGATGCTTGGGATTCTGTTTTGTCCTCCCTCTGGCTAGATCTTTTTCCAGATACCAAGTTGCATTGTGAAATGATTGTTTTTTAAACAGCTGTTTCTGGTCTCTTTATGTTTGTTGTTTACACCTTCAGCCATTGAGAGAGTTTGGGAGGGAAGCCAGGCATTGTACAAAGCCTTTCACCCAAGCAATCTCCCGTCTGTGTAAATTGGACAGGATTTAGCTGGACACTGTATTATGAATGAAGAGCTTTTTTCTAGCCAAGTCTGGAGGCACAGTGGAGAATGCAGGCCCACGTGTATCTCTGCTATTTTTCCCCCCCCATCACACAAGCATTTTCTAAACTCATTGGCAGAGAAAGTGAAAGTTTTGAGAGCCTGAACACTGCTCCATGCTCCCACCAGACCCGTGTTTTCTCCTTTCCAGCACTGGGCTGCCAAATCCTTCCATGATCCAAAAAACCAGGAGACTAAATTAAATCATGGGCTGTAAATTACACTCAGCAATTGGAGCAATAATGTGATTGAATGGAGACAGGTTCCCCCCTAGCAGCCCTTCTCTCTTGTCAAGTTGAACATTAACAAGCTGGCCAGGCCTGAGATAAGGGAAAGAGAGTTTCTGGGCCATACAGCTTTTTCCCCTGTTGGAATGAGTGCCAGTGGCAACAGATTAACAGGTCACCGGACTGCGTCTGAGAATTGCTGCCAATTACCTTGTCTTTGCTTGTTGCACTACAGCCTAATGGTATCATTTAACATGCACTTTTCTTCCAACACCCCAGCTGGTGACATCCTATAAAAAGCTTGATTGATAGAGGTGTGTGTGTGTATACACAGCCCGGAGAAGACCTCATCCCAACCACTTTCTCTGGCCCTTCTCCACCCAGGACAGTGTGATCAGGTTTATAGCCAGCCTATTTGTTCAGGGGCCTTAAAAACCTCATTATCACCCTCTCAACCTGTTCAAACAATGAATCAGTGGCAGATAAATTCCCAGCCTTTTTCTGGAGTCTGTAGCTTCCTCCCTCGTCTCTCCTTTGGAAATGACCCCGACTCTGGGCTAACCCTGTTGCCAACTTGGAGACCCTCCTGTCTGTCCCCACCAGGCTGGTTTGTGAATCTGCCCCTGTCAAGACAGCTGCAGGCCTGGCCGGGTTTGCTCTGTGTTTCCCCCCAAGACTTTTGCGGAGGGAAACATCTGAACAAACCTGGGATCATTTCCTTGCAGGATGGATGACCCTGCCACTTGAGCTGGTTTAAATTATTTGACGCTGCTCTTGTTTTGCTTTGCTTTTGAAATCCAGGATTACAGCCATTTACAGAGTGAAGCGGAAACATGCTGGGGGCTCGCCTAGGCGACTGAGGGACACACAGGACTGGGGTGGGGGGCTCCTGCGGACCCCAGCTTGTGCCCTCCCAAACCTTCCTGCTGCCCAGGGGCTGGAGACCAAATGTGTCAGTGGCCCCAATTCTTGGGTTTGGAGCTGGAGCTGGGGGGGGGGGAGGCAGGAATTTCACTGCACAAGGGGGAGGCACTGAGCCCCTGGGACCCTCAGTGGGGCAGGCCCCCGGCTGGGCATATGAGGGGGGTGGGACAGATGCCTGGGGGGTGAGGCCGGCAAAGCTGCAACCAGCTGAGATGCAGCCAGCTCTGGGGCTGGACCAAAGGGGCAACTGACCTCATGCTTTGCTCCCCAAACCTACCCCCAGCCCCGGCCCAAAGCCCGGGGTCACCCTTGCAGGCTGCAGCTGCCCATTGGTCTGGGGGCACAACTGCAGAAGTGGGAGACCCACCTGAGCCCCACCCCCCTCAGGCCCTGCTGGACAGGGGGCTGAAGAAATGCAATTTATAGCAATTTAGTGAACTCCCCAACACCCCCATACCTCCTATAACACCCCCTGAATTTCCCAACACCCCCACTTGTCAGCTAATAACAGTTGCACCAATTTAGTGAGCACCCCAGTACCCTCATACCTCCTCTTACACCCCCTGAATTTCCCAACACTCCCCAGCTGCCAGCTAGTGACAGTGCTATAGCAATTTAGTGAGCTCCCCAACACCCCCCATACTGCCTCCTACACCCCCCAACTTTCCCAACACCCGCAGGGGTCAGCTAGTAAGAGTGTTAGACCACTTTAGTGAGCTCCCCAACACCCCCAAATCTCCCCTGAATTTCCCACCACACCCCCCGGTGGCAGCGTGTAACAGTGTTAGACCAAATTAGCGAGCACCCCCCAAATCCCCCCCATATGCCCCCCAATTTGAAGTCGTGGGCAGAATACTGGCCCCGGCGCCCAGGGAAAAACTGCTGCGGCTCCCCCCGGCGGACCAAGACTCCTTCCAGGTCCAAGTGGTGTCAATGGTCCCTTCTGCTCCTTTCCCATTGAAATGGGGGGTCTGTGCTCTTCACCTCTGAAAGAGGGGTTCAAGGCTCGGGTCCTGGGGTACCCACCCGGGGAGGGGAAAAGAGCCATTTATTGGTGCCTGCCCCCCAAGAGGATTTCCAGCTAGTGAAGAACTGGCCCGGGAGCCGCCGTGCGAAGTGGGGGACCCAGCCGCCCCCTGCCTCCAGCTCAAGTTGCCTTTAACTTCTGCCCCCTGGAAATCTGTCCTTCTCCCCCCAGCCCGGCTGCCCCCCAGATTTCAGCCAGTCGAGGCCGATGGCTGGGCCAAAGGAGAAGGAGAAGCCCCAGTCCGACCCCCCAGAGCCGGGATCTCCTTTCTGGCTTGCTTCGGGAACTTGCAAGACGCTGATGCTTTCTGGGGAGCTGCCCCCCCCCCATCTGCAAATCCCCCCCTCTTCAGTTAATTCCCCTTTAGAGCCCAGAGTGGCCATCACCCCAGTCAGCTGTTTCCATCCGGAGCCAGAAAGGCCCAGTGGGATCAGCCAGGGTCGCCTCCTCCAAGATCTTCACCCCAGAGATGGTTTCCTGATTTCCCCCAGAGGAGCCAGGGCTGCTCGCCTTTGCCTGCGCAGAGATGGGGTTAAGCAGAGGGGCAGATGCGCACAGCGGATTTCCCTGCACCTGGGGTTTCAAAAAGTGAAGAAGCCCCTGAGATGGCCAAATTTCAGTCTCAGAGTCAATGGGACTCCTGCTGGAGACGGATCCAGCCCGCTGGAGTTGGTGCAAGAAATTTGTCAAAGAGGGGGACAAAATACCCGGCTGTTTATCTGGCCCGCCGGCCCTCTCCAAACCAGGGCGCCGGAGCTGCAAACACCCTGGGGGTTATTGGGAGAGGGGCAAATGCAGGCTGCGTGCTACAAATAACAGAAAGAGAGTGACCCCGAGCTCCCCACTTCTGTCTCTCTGGCCTTCCTCCTGCCGTTAAAAGGCTGCAATGTGCTCGGGGCTGTACACAGACAAGACGCTTCATAAAGTGCTTCCCGCCCCATATTACACAAAAATCCTCATTTGTGCCTCTCGGGCCTCTTAAGAGTTGGGTCTGTCTCAGAGGAGCCTTGGGGAAAGATTTTCCAATATTTTTTTGCACGGTGGCTTAGGTTTCCCGGAGCGTCTCTAACTTTTGACTGACTTAGCGCCCGATCTTCTTCCTGTGCCCCAGTGCTTTGCAATTTCGCTTTTTGCCACTTTGAGACCCACAAGTGACCTTTCAGGCATGACTTGTTCAAAAAGTCCCGTTTCTGTGTTTGACTAAAGAGTTTGCAATTAAAAGTAAGCTTGCAGCTTCTGAATAGGTTCCTTTAAAAAAAAATGGGGCCATCACGTTTTCAGTAGTCGTCACACCCCCCTTTTTTTTTGCAACATTGCAAAACAAAACTCTGTCACCAAGTTTAAAGAATAGGAAGGGGCTGAGCTCCTTCAAGGAGGCAGAGGATTTTGGAGCAGTGATGACACTAGAGGAAGCCTCACTGTAACAAGTTTACAGTCAAACTTCACTTCCAAACATCCCAAACCAGCAAATATCACTTCTCGAGCCCGGCTGTGGCAAGTAACATCTAGTTTATGAATTAGCTCGTCAGAGAGGAGTTTACCTAGGAAGGGCTCCCTCTCCCAGCCCGCCGAAATGCTCTTCCCCGGCTCTGGGAGCATCTGATGACAAAATATAATAGTCACATCTCTATTCGACACTGGCCGGCCTTAGGTAGAAAGTCAGGGCTTTACAGAGCCTGTGTACACAGGAAAAATCACAGAAAGGTTGTTCAAACACCGGTAGGGCTGTGAAGGAAGCCGTGAAAGCAAGGAAAGTAAAGAGACTTCAGACTTCTTGGGGGTTTAGCTGGGCAAATAAATCAGATTAACCAGTGTTTTCAGCCCATCCTCTGGCTGACAACTACATTTCACATACTATCTGGTAAAATCTCTGCAAAGTGAGGTCATCTAGCCGACGGATCTGACATTGTTTTTGGACTGTAACCTTCCCCTTATTTTGATTTTTTTTTAAATATTCGTAAGGCAGAAGACAGGCAGCTGGAACCAGAGCACGGCTCCAATTCGTTCAAGACATTCATGGTTAGTGTCATTTTTGCTCCCCTGGTTCTCGTCGGCGCTGAACGGGATTTTTTTAATGATTTTCCAGATATTTATTATTATTGTTCAATGATAATACAGTTTGAAAGACCTAGGCTTCGAAAAGATGCAAACGGCGTGTGCATTGCATCTCAAACCAAAATCAAGTTGCCTGCTTTTACAGCAACAAAAGAGAGTTTGCAGGGGAGGCATTTCTGGTTTTATTTTAGGGCTAACCGGGTGGGATTGTTCCCGGGGCTAAAACGCACAAACCAGCTTTTTCAAAATTGAATCGGAGCCTGTGGGGACTTCTTTTTGGACTCAGATCTATCTTGCCAATTGGTGGCCGCAAGTACAATTTTCGGCCAGGTTTTAAACTCCTGGTGGAGGTTTATTAACGCAGAGGTGACTAGTTAGAAACCATGAAGGGGCCCCTTAAACCCCCCCCCAACAGGCAGAAAATTCAGATTTCGACCTGAGGCTCGAGTCTTGTCTCGCACATAGTTCACAGGTTTCCTCTGCGGGACATCCCCTGCTAAATCCAAAGAGGACAGTGGCAGCCTTGGTCGTTTAGGATTTCCCAGCTTTTGGACAAGTAACATTTGCTAGTCTTTAGAAGTGCCCAGGACTCCTTGCTTGTCTAGCTTTTTGGCAGTAATTTCAGGCCTCTCATTTTTAACTCTTACATATTACTTTCACAGAGGAGGAACTGTTTCATGAAATGGCACCACGCATTGCCACCAACTTCCCAAAGCAGAGCCAGGGAGCGGTGCCACCCTCCAAAATCCCAGCTGTGTGTGTTCCCACTAAGGGAGTCCACCTTATTCCCGTTTGGGACCGACTGCTCCAGCCCAAAATCAGGAGCCTTTACAAGCGGGTCGCTTCTGCTCTCACTAAAATAGGGGCAAAGAAGTAAAATCCTGACATCAGCCCATCGCAAGGTTTTATTTTAGCAGCCAGGCTCTTCCCACCTGAATCCCAGCACAGGGGAACAACAAAATCCAACCCCTCTTTTGAATTTCTCCTCTGCCTTCCCAGTTCAAAGCTCCTCTCTTGGTAGCCTCATTGCACGAGAGAAAAAGCCACCTGGGCTGCTCTGAATTTGAGTGTGGATGGTGCTTTCCAGTAAAGAAGGGGTGTGTGTGTGTGACATGTTCAGAGGGGTTGCAAAAAAAGGTGCGAGGGTTTTTTGAAGCCATCAAAAAGGCAAGGCGGGCTGGGCTGGGCACTAACTTCCCAAGCACTTTCCCCGGCTAGTGGCAGAAAGCCTTGCACGACAGCCCCCCCACTCACCCCCCCCCCCAATTTCCCCATCTAATTTGATATTTGATGTTCCGCAGACGCTGGCCTTCGTAAATAATATACAAAGTAAGAAACCTAATCCAGCGGGCTAGAATGTTTAATTCATCATTATGCGAGCTAATTGGAAGGTGATTATATGGTAATTGCTCATTAGCGGTGTATATTTATCGCTGTACCTTATGTCAAGGCCATGGGAATTGTGTAGAGTCTCTTCTCTCCTTTCAAGGCTCAGTTTCAGCAGCAGGAGCCGAGCCGGGCGGATCAAATTGGGCCTGACGTCAGGTCCAGGCCGGGGCAATGGAGACCCGGGCTAGAAACGCAGCCGGGTCCCTGGATCAGGAAGGCGGGGGGGTCCAAAGCCCCCCTTCCCGCCCCATTGGGGCCAAGCAATGGAAAGCTGGGGGAGAGAGGAGGAAAAGCCCGGGGTCCTGGCTCTCACCCCCAGGACCTGGGGATCCCAGATGTGGGGAGCATCGGGGGGTGCTGGATCCGCCTTCTTGAACCGGTGCGCGAAACAGCGCCCGAACCCGTGTAAACCGCCGCCTAAAGCTGATTATTTGGTATCCTGGCTAATTTCCAGAGCCTCTTGCTCTTTCTGGACCCGGCTACCCTAGCTGTCGTTGTAAATTAATATTTGCTGGGGGGGGAAGGCAGAAGAAATCTTGAGCAGGCTTGGCCGGGAGCTGGGGCAGGTTTCAGGCCGGGATCGCTGCTGGACAGGGAGGAAACGGGAGCCGCTCCGGTTTCTACCCGCCCTGACCCGGTTGAGGTCCCTCCACTCCGCCATCCGCCCCACACAGCAGAGACCGGCCGCAGCGGGCTCCCAAAGAGCCGCCTTTGCACGCCCACGGGGCACGGAAGCCACTTGTGAGCCGGGATTGAATTCGGAGGCGGTGTAAACGCCACCAGCGGCCGGCCACGCTTTGCTCCTGCGACTAGGTTGGAATTTCCCTGGTGAGTTTCCGAAAGTGGCAGCAGGAAAGAGGCGATCAAAGCCCCCAACGAGGGGGGAAAAAGTGGGGCCGGGCCCCCTCACCCACCGCTGCAGCTGCGAATTCAAAGAGGAGTACATCGCAAAAAAAAGGGCTCGGCGCTGGCTTTTGCTAGCGTCTTCTCGGGAACTCGGCACCAGGCGCTAATTGCACAAGGCCAATTAAAAGCGAGCGCAGAGGACAGGGTCCCACCAGGGCTGCGGATCGCCGCTCCCGGTGCTCGGCGCTGCGCAAAGATCGGGCGCAGGAGGACAGGCGCTCGCCACCGGGCCCCGTGAACCTAGGCCCGAGCTCTGCTTGATGGGAGCAGTCAGGGTTCAAAACCAGGGGCCGGATTCCGACCTCAGTGACACCGCTGCGGATCGGATTCCGGAGTGACACCGGCGCAAAGCTGATTCCGGAGCGAGCCCAACAAAGAGCAGAAAGTTACTCCGGATTTACACTGGTGCCACTGAGAGAAGAATCTGCCCCAGCTGCTCCTAAAAATCTCTGCTCCTGCTGACTTGCCCTGAACTTTCTCATTCCTGCTGCCAAATAGCTAGTGAGCCCCTTGCACCAAGCGAGGCAAATAAGCCCCGGCGCTGACAAATGCCCGCTGCTGGGGTTCACTTTCCATTCAGGGCTGCAGCAGCTCTGGCCTTGAGACGAGGTTTGCAGAGCCTTAGTTAAAAATAAAAAAAATCAAATCAAAGCAATCTCCATTGCTTGCAAAACCCACAAACTCCGTTTTCTCCCTGCAAAGTGAAGTCGCAGACCCAAGGCGTCTGCCGAAGTGGGATCCTCTCCCAGGAAAGCTCATGCCATCAATTAATGTTAGTCTCCAAAAGTGCCACCAGACCCCCCCTCTTTGTTCTGCACACCCAAGCACCCCGTTTTTAGGCACCCGGCTGGCCCCCTGCGCCCAGACATGCAGGCCTGGTCCGGGTGTGACCCGGGTGGGGGGCTCTGGTTGTGTCCACACCTAGCTATGTCCAGCCTTTAGCCCGCTCTGGCTGCGCCTCTTCTCTCCAGACCGCAGCAGCCCTGGCAAAACCGGAGCGAATGCGGAGTTCTCCCGATCCGGACTAAATACGGAGTAAACCTTTCACCCGACCCGCCCTGCGGCGTAAAAAAAAAAATCCCCCACCCCGCTGCTGCCCCTCAGTCACCTACTAGAAAATACATTTTTCCAACCCCGGCCGGAGAGCATCTCCCAAGTATTTAGCTTGCCGTGTTGCCTGGCACCCAGCGTCCACATTAGCCTCTCTAACGCGGCCACTTTAAACAGATGAATTAATAAAGCAAATGAGGGTCTAATAAGCTGCCTGTCCTGCCTGGAGAGGCAAGGGGGAGAGGGACTAGAAAGTGCGCCAAATTTGTTTGCAGTGGATCAAGGCTAGCCGCCTTTGCTTCACTTTCTTTATCTTAATTCCGACTTGAAAAGATATAATTATCTAGTTTGAACAGAGCGGCTATCAAATCCTTCTTTAGGCAGGGAAGGGAAAAGCTGGAGTGGATTTCACTCTTCTGAGCCGCTCGGTGCAGCCTGAGATAGGGAGTAATGAAGTTGTGGAGGCCTGAGATACAAAGGGCATTAACCTCATTAGCATGAAACCTTTTCTTCTAACCATTGTGGGACCCTTTCAGACTCCTAATCCCCCCTATTTTCAAAGCTCGGTTTGTAATAAAGCTTTTAGGGGGTTTTTTCAAAGCTAATGGTATTCTCTGAAGATTTTATTGCTGTTACGCTACATAGGACGCTTACAGTTTTTTTCCCTCCTCTCTCTTTCCTTGTGGTGGAAAAAAAAAAGTATATAGCTCCTGCAGAAATAAGCCTTTTATCAAGATGGGAAACAATTTATGGAAAGGCCTAGCTGCTGGTTAACTGGGGGCCCATTTGCATGGGTTTGAAGTGGAGTTCAAACTCACTTGAGCGAGTGGAGGTGACCTGGGATTCATTTGAAGCCCCGGGCAGTCAGCTGTTGGGGGACAGGCTCCGAAAAATGTCCTGGGGGGACAAGCTCGTGTAAACGATTTCGGTGTGGGTCCAGGGGCTGCACTGCGAAGTGCATCTTACTCCACCTGGGCGGCGGGGGTGTGTAGCTACTCCGAGTGGCGAGTTATTAATGTTTAAAGAGCAAGGACATTTAAAAAAAATGCAATCGGACTTTTAAAACACAGCCTAGCATCCCATAGTGCCAGCACGGGCCCGGCAGGTCTAATCTGAAATTTTCAAGGCAGGATGTTTAACAAAGCTCGTATTTTCGCGACGCATTGTAAATTCGCCTTATCACCGAGTAAAGGCTAGTCGGATTGTCCTAAATTATGTCCAACTAGCCCCCCTGGATCCACGGATTAAGAGATTAAAGGCGACCACTGGGCAATGCCTCCCCTTTCCCCTTCATATTCCTGGTATGATAATTGCCTAAACTGATTTGCACTTTCACAAAAGCTCGCCGGATTCTTTGTAGCTCGAACAGAGCAGACGAGGTTTCTCTATCAATGGAAATAAAACTGATTAATGCAGGCTATCAGGCTAAGGAGCAAATGAAGCATGAAAAAACAACTGGGCACCCCCAGAAAACCAACTAGTTTCCTCCAGGATTGGTTGCAACTCTCCCCCCCCCCCCCCCGAAAAAAAAAACCAGACACACTTTAATGTTAGAGGTCTAACCAGTTCCCCAGAATCGCTCCCCTGACAAGCCTGCCAAGCAGTCACTATGGCCTGAGTTTCAAAACATGAACTAAAACACTACCCGACCTAACTTTAAAGAAAAAAAAATAGAAATTTCGCAAAACAAAACAAAAACAAAAAACCACGGAATCTCCTATTTCTTGCAGCCAAGTTGGCTGCGATTGGCTGAATTATTTAGCAATTGCCCTTTCTTTAAGGGGGGGGGGTGATGGCTCTGACCTCTGGCTTATTTTGTTTTAATATTCTTTTTCCAATGACTGGATGAATTAATAAAACACCACTCAATGGTGGTTGGTGCCGAACTTGACATGAATGAGTAGGGTGTGAAATCATTGGGGAGGGGAATAAAAGAAGGGGAGAAAAGAACCGCAAATTTAAAAAAAAAACTTGGGGAAATAGCGCTTAAAGTTTTAGGGCATATTGATAAATCTTTATTGACAAAATATTGACATGACATACTTCTCGGAAGTATAAAGTGTGTTAGAAGTCTAACAAATTAAACACAAAACACAAACATATTTACACTCTGGTCGAGAAGACATTGAGGAAACATTTGCCACTTTGCTTTAGGAGCTCTGAAATCTCGGAAGTTTATCAGCTGTGCGCTTGAAACTTGCCTTTTCTGCCAGGTTTGGAAAGATTTGCCAATTAGGGCCCCCTCCCCAAACGCGGTCACTGGATTTCACCAAAAAAAAATGAAGCTTCCGAATGGCAATATTATAGTTTAAAGGACTTGTTTGTTCCTGCAGCAAAAGTCCAAACCATTCCCACCCCATCCCACCGTGCTGTCCAGCTGGGAGGACCCCAGTGGGCACCGCTACTTCACTTCGCTTTCACAATCACTTGGACGCCAGAAGTCAGAATAAAAGGTTTACAGACTGCACGTTTCTCGCAAAGATCAAATTAAAAAGCACACCGCACCTGTCTCAAAGGGAAAAGAAATTACAAGTCGTTTGTGTCTTTCGAAACCGGTTTCGCCCAGGCGGCTTTACACATGCAATTCGAGGTTCTGAAACCGGAGTGGCGCTGGGCTGTGGAGGGACAAACTGGGAAGTGCAAAACGTCCTGGCGGGCGGGTCGGGAAGGTTTGTGTCGGGATTATTTTGTTTTCAAAGCGGACTGCGAGAAACGGAATAGCTGTCAATCATCTCATCTGGGTGATTTGGCTTTGATTGACAGCTCCCCTCTGCCAGGCGGGGGCCGCAGGGCCCCGCTTCGGATCTTTCCCTCGCTCCTCTCAGCTGCTTCCTAGACGGGAATCGCATTTGGATGAAGCCTCTACGTGTGTTTCCCTGCCCCGCCACTTCCTTGCGTGTCATCCTCTTAACACTTTTTGTTTGGTCGGCTGAAAGTCCGAGGGCCAGTTTTTAATCGTCTGAAGTGACATCTATTTCTTCTGGACTGGCCTGTTTGGTGGCGATTCTCCACCGGTTAATGTGATGAGTCCCTTTTTTCTTCTGTTGTGAGTCTGAACCTTCCTCTTCCAACTTTTGCCGCTTGAACTTTGTCCTTCTGTTCTGAAACCATACTTTTACCTGCAGATGGCAAACACAGGTGGGGATTACTTGGCTGACTTCACTTGCACGCCCCACAAAAATGGGGAGCTCTCTACACGGCTTGGCTTTGAAGAGTTAGGGAAAGCTGGGGGGGGGGGGAAGCTACCCTCTCTATTTTCTCAAGAGCTGTAAGAAATTTGTTTGGAAGGGGACCCGAAAATCCAAGTGTGTGTTTGGGTTTACAGACACTCATCGTATATGGAAATTCACTTTGCATGTCTATAGGGTGATAAATGTACACCCGGAGAAAGTGTGTATGGAGCTAAGGGGTAGATAGCTAGGACACACAACTTGTGTGTGTACGCTATACACACACAGGTATATCTGGCCATCCACACCTCCACCCCTTCTGTCTCTGTGCATTATACAGAAACACACCTACACTCTGTGTAAAACTCCCGAGTTTCCCATGCCCCACGCTAGGTATAACGTATCTAATTTCGGAAAACAAACGAATATTTTTTGCAATTCTTCCCAGTCTCCAAAAGGACCCAGCTACTCCGGCCAAGCTAAAAAGAAACCGACCTTGCAACTTTGCATGCCCCGAGGTTACGTGCCCAGGAGCATTCAGCGCCCCCTTGCACCCCAACGCGATTGTGCGCTAGGCCCTTGCACCAGATTCCTGCATAAATCGGTTTAAGCGCAGGCGGGGGGAGGAAAGAGGGTGAACCGACTTTTCTTTGGCATTCAGGATTAGGGGAACTTGGCACCGACTCTTTTGCCGGTGAAACTGTCCAAATTCCGTTTCCAGTGATCTAAAACAGGCTATAGGAGAAGGCGCCCTGAAAACCCCACTGGGGCCTTTCTTTTCCCAATGGAAAGGGGTGCAGAATTCAGGGCGCTAGAGGGGCGCCCCCTTGAGCGCATTTCTCCCTTCTGTCCCCCCCCAAAGCCCCCCAACTCTTCTTTTCTACAGCGGCGACTTGCGCCCCTGCAGCCCAGAGGGGCTCGTCTGAAAGCGAACCCAAGAAAGGGCCGCTCCGAATCCGCCCGGAGTCGTCTAAATCTGATCTAAACGCAGGCCAGCTGACTCCACGCACATCTTTACAGCCCGTATTGATCCAAAGTTATCTCGAGAGCTGGCCACACTTCTTGGAGCGGCCAAAGGTAAACAGGAGGGGGTTTAAAAGCAGTTGCGACTCCGGATCGGTCTGAAAGTGCCTGATAAAGGCCCCAGCAAAAGGGGGTAGGTGGGGGGAGACCGGGGGCTCTTTAATAAGCCGGTTTAACCCGCTTCGCTGGCTCTTCAGAAGAGAGGCTGCCATGCCAGACACACATCTCTGCTGCATTTTCATATTCTCCAAAAGTCTCCCATTAAAAAGCTGAGCGGGGAACAAGGGGTGAGTTTAATTTGCTTTTAGTTTGCTAATTGAAGGGGAGGACGGTTCATTTCTGCACGCTGATCTCCAAAGCGAGCTCGTTTGTAGGGGACTAGGGGGTTGACATCTGGACAAAAGACCCCAGCCAGCCTAGGAATCAGGCAGGACAAAGACCACCTTAAATACAGCTTTCCAGGGGGAAAAAAGCCCGTGACCGGTCCCTTGTTCGGGGAACCTCATAAAAGTGACGCTCCCTTTTTATTGTTTTGTTAGGGAGACATTTTAAAACAAAAGCGCCAACCTCTCCATTGCTTCCCCCGAAAAGAAAAAAGTGTTACAACTTAATCCGCCCAGGCAGCGTTACTGTTTACTGGGAACTTTGAACCAGGCTGCGCCGGGGATGGGTCGGTTTCTGTTTGTCTGTCTGTTTGTTGGAAATTCAGGGCCACAGGCTGGAGCCGAGACAGTTTCCTCAGACACTCTCCCGAAATAAAAAAAAAAATCAAACAACAACCACGAAATTCTCGTCTGACACCAACCAACCCGCCTGAAACCGCCGCGATCTGAGCAGCAGCGCGCAGAAGAAACTAAAAATCCGCATCGAAACAACCAGCCGTCTAAACGCCCCGTGAACCGTTTCCGCGCCGCCTCCACAGCTCCTCAACCACGCGGCTCAGCCACCCCATAAAAACTCTTCGGGCTGCCTCGCCGGGACCCCTCCAAAGCAAAAATCCCCCCTATATATTCGTCCAAAAACCAACATGCTGCCTTCAAACCTCCCAACCGATCCACTTCCAAGCTGCTGCCTTCAAATATTTTTCACGCGAGCCCAAGTCACTCCAAGTGACTGAAACAATCTGTCTGGGGTGTCATCCGAGACACTGGTTTGCACACACACGTCAAATAGAGTGGTAATTGTCACTCGAAACACACAAATTAGCCAATCAAAAATATTCCCTGGTAAAATCCTGGACTTCAGCCAACAGATAGAGAGCGATAAATAAACTCACTCTGGTTAGTAATAGAGCTGTGTTCATTTTAATCTTGGTATCTTCAATTACATCCTCATTTTGCAAGAGCTCTGGGATAGGAAATTCGCCTTAGAAACGGTCCCTTTCCCTCAAATGAAAAGTTTGTGACATCTCAACCCGCACACCCCCCCCGTGCCCAAGAAGTTTTCCTTGGAAAATGCAAATCGAGATTTTTAATAATTGTCATTCATTCAACATCTTAATGTCATCTCCACCTTGCTCAAATTGAACGAACCCCCCCCCCCCCGCCCAGTGCCCAAGAAGTTTTCCTCGGAAAATGCAAATCGAGATTTTTAACAACAACACAAAGTCGTTCATTCAACATCTTAATGCCATCTAAATGTTGCTCAAATTAAGCGAAGCCCCGCCATGGCCCAAGCAGCTTTCCTTGGAAAACGCAAACCGAGCTTTTTAATATTAACAGCCAAAGTCATTCATCTAACAACATCTTAACGTCTCACCGACCTTTTAGAGCCGACTGACCACAGCCAAGCCCCAGGAGAAAATTAATTTCGGTTTACACTGGATATTAGTCAGCATATTAATTGGAACCGCTGTAATTTTTACCGGGGGTGGGTGGTTTTAGTAAATAGGAGGTGTTTTATGTTCACCAAGCAGCGGGAAGGCTCAAACCCCCACTCTGGCCCTATTTGTGTTCAGCTGAACCCCCACTTCGGAAGCAAAATTGCAGCCGGTCGCCCCCGCACCCTGAAATTTGTTCAGCTCCCTCCGAGCCTTACCTGAGTTTCGGTGAGGCTGAGGCTGTGCGCCAGCTGTTTCCTTTCTGCGCCCACCACATAGTGATTTTTTTCAAAGGCATGCTCCAGTCTCAGCAGCTGGGATGGCGAGAAGGCTGTACGGATCCGTTTAGGTTTCCTGGCCAGCGCGTTGTGCAAGAGGAAGCTCTCCGGGCTGGTTTCATTGCCTGGAGAAAAAGAGAGAGCTCAGCAAGGCACCTTTCTGCAAACACTGCCCCTTCCTCACTAGGAACCGGGGGAAAAGTTATTTTTGTATTATTTTTTAAAGCTCCTTCTCTAAAGCATGTTTTCCTCCCCACGCAGGGGAAAAAGGGGCGACTCCGGATCGGCACCGAGCAATAAAATAAAATAAAATATCCACCCACAGGAGTGAAACAAAAAAGACAGACTGGATGGAGGGAGCCGCCGCTGCCGGGTTAGGTTATCCGGCCGCCGTGAATTCAATTCACTGCTGGGCTCCTGGAGTCAAACCCCAGGAAGAAAAGCAAACTGTCCCGGCTGTACAATACCCAAAACTTGGCAGTTTACACACAGCCCCGCTTCTTCCGAGCTGAGCCGGTTTAACTCCCCGAAAACGACTTTCCATGCTTTTTGGTTATCCCTCCCCCCCGCCGCCTCTTTCTTTTTTGGTTTTGGTTCAAACAGCAGCTTTTAAAGAGTTACCCCCCCTCTGTAAGCAAACTGGGGGCCCGCTCCGTTTGCCAGCCCCTTGCTGTAACCCGTTTTAGAGACAGAAACGAAATTTGGGGAGCCCCTCGGGGTGGATCTGAATCCGCGTTTTGCAAGCGGCAGGGGCGGCTGGTTTCTCTAGCTCTGCTCGCCATTTTCGGCTAAACGGGATCGGTTTGGTGCAAGGCTCCAGCCCCACGGAAGCAGCCGGCTCCTTTTCAATCCGCTTTGAAAATAAAAATGGTTCCTGGAGGGGACGATTGAAAGCGGCTCTGTCACAACACGGGGACGTTGCCGCCCGCTCCGAGCAGGGCGACACATAATTTGGTGAGCGAAACCTGTAATTTCGTTGCGAGAGGCTCTAATCCGCTTTGAACCCAGGGCTCCCTTCCTGCGGATCCGCTCTCAATCGCCCGCTGAAGGGGAGCAGGGGCCGCCTTTTGCACCCTCCAAACAGGCGGCTGCTTTCCAAAGAAACAAGAGGGTTTTTAACGGGCTTGAACGAGCGGAGTTCAAACTACAAACCACAAAGCAGCCAAGCAAACCCCGAAGTGACTGCGACGCCGTAAAAAGGAAACCGGAGCCGGCTGCAGGCAAAGCACCGCGAAGGCTTCCCGGGCCGGGGCCGGGGCGATCCGGTTTCTGATTTGGGCTAAAGTCCCCTCAACCGCTTGTTCATCCTTTGGCCACTCCAAAGAGCCCTGCTCGCCAAGCCCCCCCCTCCCCAAATTCCACTTTCCTTTGCCTCCCTTTTCAGACAGGCTGAAATCGTTGCAACTCCTGAGTAGAAATTTCACCCCCCTTTTGTTCCTGCAAACAATAGGAAGTTTAATAAAACCCCTTCCCGCCCCGCGCGTTTCTCCGAGAGCGCGCAAAGCCGGCCAGGTGAATCCGAAGCGCGGGCGCCCCGTTTCCTCGGCAGGCCCGATCCGGATCGGCGTCCACACCAGCTCGCTCCGCTTTGCAGAGCCGGCCGGGCCGGTTGGAAAGCAAGCCAGGCCGGATTGCGCCCAGCTGCAAAGCCTCGGCGGGCCCCGCGGGAGCGGAGCGACTCCGGAGCCGGCTTTGGGGCCCCCCACTTTTGCCCCCTACCTTGGAAGCGGTGGCCCAGGTACCGGTAGCGGTGGATGAGCCAGGGGTAGAAGGTGGCCGGGTCCCTCTGCTGCGAGGCGAAGAGCGGGTGCGGAGAGTGCGCGGCGGGCAGGGGGTGCGCGGCCAGCCCGTGGGGCGGCGGGACGGGGTGCACCGGCACGGCGGGGTTGGGCGGGTGGGAGACGGCCTCTGCAAACACCAAGTCCGGGTTGGAGTAGACCCCTCGGCCGCCGGCGTGGAAGCCGTTGAGGAAGGGGTTCATGGGGCCGGAGCCCGCATAGCTGAGCGCGGCGGGGCGCAGGGGCTCGTCGGAGCGGGAGGCGGGCAGGGGGCTGTCCTTGGCCACCAGCGACTCGATGGTGAAGCAGCGTTTGGGGGCCGGCTGGAACATGCTGGGGCCCCCGGCGGATGGCGGGGTGCAGGCTCGCAGCGCCGGCGCGCACCCGCATCCAGGGGCGCAGCGAGCCCCCCCTAGGCGCGCAGGCGAGCCATGCAGGCGCGGGGCTGCTCAATGCGGCGCCGCCGCGGTGCGGGGATCACATAAGCCGCTTCCTCTCCAGGCTGGGCCCTGCCTCCACGATTGGTCGCCGCCGCTCGCCTGGAGGTGGGAAGGGGGCAGCTTTCAAATGCGTCAGAGGGGAGCCGGCAGCCTGGAGGGACGGAGCCGGGGACAGGCGCGGAGCGGAGTGTGGGCGGGCCCCGGCCCCTCCCAGCCCGCCCCGGCGGCCGAGCCGGGCGCCCCTCCCGTCGGAGCGCAGCCGAGGTGGGGACTGTGGGCAGGGGGGGGGGGCTAGCGCAGGTCCCCTCGCCCGGCCTGTGCCCCGAAACCGGTTTGGGGCTCTCCAGGCAGCCAGGCCACCGTGGGAACGCCACGCTCCGGAAACACTCGCGTTCCGCCCACTCCTTCGCCGTGTAAACGCCGGGCGCTGTCCTAGCCGCTTTGGGGGTCTCCCCAGCTCCCCAACCCGCTCCCACTGCACCGCCGCGGGGGCGCAAAGGAAAAGCCCCCGGTGCAAACCGGGGCGACTGCAAGGGGCCGGCAGAGCAAGCCGGAAAATCCAGCTCCGTCCGGATTTTCGGGATTTCCTTGGCGTTTGGGGCTGATTTTAGGGCCGCGCTCCTCCGCTCCCATTGGCTGCGGCGCTGGAATAATTATGAGCCCAGCCTAATTTTGCTGGCGGCCGCTGGCTGTTTATTGGTCGTTAAGGAGCCATTATCTATTCATCGGCCTCCGTCTTGCCAATTACATTCTTCTAAAGTGAAGTACCGGCAGGTATTTTGCACATTTACAATTAATGATTCAAAAAAAAAAATCTGGCGTAGTTTAAATCTATTACGCTGCTCTGTAATTTATCTTAAAGATGCAGAATGGTTCATGCGGATGAGTGCTGCTGTTGAAGGAGGGCTTGGAAAAAGCCTGGTGAAAGAGCCGAGCGATTCCCTGTCTTCTTTTCCCTTTTTTCCCTTCTTTTTTTTTTTCCTGCTTCTGAATAAAACTAACCGTTTACTCTCTTGTGTTCAAAAGTTTTACAGACGTCACGTAAATATACACGGGCCTTTCCCAGGAATTGGCAGGTTTAACTCTTTTCCTACACTTTCTCTTTGAACCTGACTGATCTTTGCAGAATGGGGAAGAGGGAGAAGAAGCGTGTTACAGGGTGTAGCAAACATCACCCTGTCTGTAGAGACAAAACTAGGTGTGTTTTATACTAGAGAGGCACTTTCTAGGTATAATTGTATAGCTGATGCAACTGTATTATACACCTATATCTTTAGACATGATTGATATGTAAAACAGTCTGACGTAAGTATAGCAATATTGCCATCTATATAGAGAGAGAGACATAAAACTGTGTATTATATACTGTATAGAAGTACCCAGTGTATATAATACAAATATATAAATATAGAAGTCCGCAGTACATATAATGTAAATATAGATGTGCACAGTATAATATAAATATACAAATATAGCAGTACACTGAATATATAAGTATGGACGTACACAGAATATATAATATAAATATACAAATAAAGCAGTAGACGGAATATATAATATAAATATAGATGTGCACAGTATAATATAAATATAGATGTGCACAGAATATATAATATAAATATACAAATAAAGCAGTACACATAATATGTAATACAGATGTGCACAGAATATATAATATACATATACAAATATAGCAGTACACTGAATATATAAGTATGGATGTACACAGAATATATAATATAAATATACAAATAAAGCAGTAGACAGAATATATAATATAAATATAGATGTACACAGAATATATAATATACATATACAAATAAAGCAGTACACAGAATATGTAATACAGATGTACACAGAATATATAATCATATCTGCTGTAACCCTATTATAAACACAAACATAAACTTTATCCAAGTGTTTAGAGATAAAACCAGACTTTTCGTGTCTGGAACACAATTCTATGAGAATATTCATCAGTTACGTTAAAATTTCACATATTTGGATGCCCCTCTCACACATACACAGCATTTATGTAGAGATTGCAAACATGCTGAGCTGGGTTTGTTTCAGAAGTGGATTTTTTCCCTCCTTCCCTAGCCTCCAGCATAGGTGTGTCCCACAGTGCTCTGTGCCCTTTCAACCACTGTTGCTTTGCGACTGAATCTTAACTTTTTTGCTCATGGCGGGGAGTCTAAATAAATTTGTTGGTCTGCAAGAGCCGGGGACTCCTTGTTTATTTTGCTGAGCTGGACTAGGAGGGCTGCCCCTCTGGAGCTTGTCTCCTCATGCACTGTCGTGTGGTGGGGACTGTGGCAGGGGACCGGGTTTCTTCTCCAATTCCTAAAAGCAGCGCGGTGGAAGAAGTCCACTGAAGGCGACCATTTAGTTTTGCGTTTGACGTGATGGGACTTTCCAAATCATTTCTACCGGGCAGTAAAAATCCAGGGGAGCTTCCTCTTGCTCCTCAGAACAACTTTGCTCTGCTTTGCGGGTGCGTTTCAAAGCGCTTCGCCTTTAGCTGCGGTTTGAGGCTCTGCGGTGCAGTTTGGGCTCCAAGGTCCTCGATTCCCTGCGCGCTGGGAAAACCACCGGGCTCTTCGGGACGCGGCAGCAGAGATAAGCAGGGGGCGCAGCCAAAAGCCCCCCGGGGGGTGAAATGGCTTCACCAGTTATAAATTCGCATCTTCCTTCTGGTCGGATGAAGAAATGCCGGGAGCCCCAAACTGCTCCCGAAAGGGGCTTGCTCCGCAGTCTCCGCACGCCAGCCTGCAAGGAAAAGCTCAGGAGGGGGAAATTTGGGCCGGCACAGCTGGCTGCCTCTGGAGGTCCCGCTTCTCCCCTCTCCATCCAGGGGCCTCCGCGGTGGGGGGCGGGAAGCCGGCGGGGTTTGTCCCGGGATAGCCCGGCCGGGTGCAATTCGCTCCCCCGGCAGCTCAGCGTTTTAATTTGAAGCCCCGGAGCAGAGCTGGGGGCCGGCCTGGGGTGGGGGCAGCCGGCCTGGGGTCCTGGGCTGCTTTTTTCGGCTTTGGACAGCTGGGGGCCACTGCAAAGGCTGCCCCCCCCCAGCCCCCAGCCCCCAGCCCGCTTCACACCCGGGCCAGCCCCGGCTAGTCCCGGCCGCAGCCTTGGGAAGGGTCAGGGGCAGGTAGGTGGCTGCAAATTAACCGTGTGTGTGTGTGTACAAATTAACACAGGACGGGATAGATGTGTGCAAATTAACGTGGGCGGTGTGCTTGTGTGTATAAATTAACGTGGGATGGTGTGTGTGTGCATAAATTAAGACGGGACGGGGCATGTGTGTGCAAATTGACACGGGAAGGGGTGTGTATATAACTTAACATGGGACAGTGTGTGTATCTCTGTACGTGTACAAATTAACACGGGATGTGTGTATCTCTGTGAACGTCTATAAATTAACACGGGGCAGCGTGTGTGTCTCTCTGTGAGTATAAATTAACACAGGACGGAGTCTATGTCTGCAAATTAACACGGTGCAGTGTGTGTGTGTGTGTCGGTACAAATTAACACGGGATGTTGTGTGTATCTCTGTGTAGGTGTATAAATTAACATGGGCACTGTGTGTACAGATTAACACGGGACAGTGCATGTGTCTGTGTGTGTGTGTCTAAATTAACACAGCGCAGAGTGTATGTCTGCAAATTAACACAGGGCAGTGTGTGTGTGTGTGCACATTAGCACGGGACAGTGTGGGTGTGTGCCAGGGCTGCACCCAGCGGGGATCTTGAGGCAGAGCCGATGGATGTAGGTAGCTCTTGGAAACACTTTTCTGGGACTCTGCCTGCACCCCCCAATTCTCCTGCCCCCCCAAGCGCCTTGTCTTGCTGTCCCCCTCTGAGCTTCATCCGGCGCTTGTTGTTTCTCGGGAGCATCCCTGATGTTTTCTGGGCCGAGAAGAAAAGGCAAATGCCCCGGATTTGCTGGAAAGACACTTCAGGGCGGAATGGGAGGCGGGGAGCTGGGCCCTCGGTTCACACTCGGATTATAGGGCTGGGCTGAGCCCTTTTCGCCTAGTCTGTCCTGGGTAACTCTTCCCGCTCTCTAAAAGCCCAAAAAAGGGGTGAGAAGAGGTCCCGGCCCTTTGTATGACCCGCTCCCGGCGGCACTTGGCGAAGGGTCTCTGTCTCCACGAGTGTGGAGCCGATCCGGAGCGCCCTGGGGGTCCCCCCAGAGGTCTGAGCCGTCGGGGGGGGGGGGGGGGGGGATGACAAATTAGACCCACTGGCTGGGGCGGAGAGGCGCCCATTAGCCGGCTAAACTCACAATTTAGGTGGGGGAAGCGAGCCCCAATGGATCGAAGCGCTGCGAGGCCTTCAAAAGCGCATTAAGCCGTGTAAACGGTGGTCATTCGTGCTCCCGGAGCCGGGACCGCGGCCGGCAGGCAGAGAGATCACACGGGCCGGAGCCGGGGCCGTGCAGAGGAATGACAGGGGCCGGGTTACTCATTACAGGAGTGACACCGTTTACAGGAGCCAGTTCAGCAGTTCGCACGGGTTCCGTGGAAACAGAGTTGGGTGGCCAGTCTCTCTCCAGGTCGGTGCCTTCCTGGTTTTGATGAGAGATTCACAGAGGGCAGGTGGGCTCCCCTCCCAGGCTGGCGGGCGCTGCCCGTTTCCACGGGCGATGGGTCGCTCTTGGTTCTGATTCGGAGTGGGGAGCGGGACCCCGGCACGCTGCGTCCCCCGGCAGTGTGATCAGGAGCCGCTCCGGTTTGGAAACGAGCTTCGCAGGCACACGGGGCTGGGAGCCATGGCTCTGTCTTGCTCTTTCCAAAGTTGCTGGGTGGGAACAAGCCCCAAAGAAAACCCCCTCCCCAAATTGTGGGTATCCCGGTGCTGTGGCGGCTCATGGGTCCCCGGCCTGGCTCCCCGGGCGGGGCTGGACAGATCTGCTTCAGACAGCTCGGGGGAAAGGCCCGGGAGGGGGCTCCGCATTGCCACCATCTCCAGGGGCCGCTTTGCTGCAGACAGCCGGGGACCCCCCCCTGCGCCCGGGGCCTCCTCTTCCCGGGCTGGGGGGAGCGAAGAGCCGGGCCAGGGGGGGATTTCAAGGGACACAACGGGCTAGACAGCCTGGGGGCTGGAAATCCCTTGGCCTGGGCCTGATTGTGGGGGGCACAGCTGTCCCTAGGGGTGCAGGGGGTCTGCGGGCTGCCGGATCTCCCAGGGGGTCAGGCACCGGGACCTGGGGCCCTTCTCAAGTCACAGGGGGGAGAAAGACGAACACAGCCAAGGAGAAGAGGTGGAGCCTTCTCTTAATGCAAATATTACTTAGTAATCACACACACACACACACACACACACAGGGCTTGCAATCTAAGAAATCCCATACAAATCTCTCACA
>VOCP01058942.1:0-31285 GCA_007922195.1 Podocnemis expansa | reverse complement strand
AGTGGTGTGGCAAGCAGGCAGCCAGGGGGGACTGAGGCTCCCCCCCCTGCTTTTCTGGTTCGGCTGCAAGCCGGCAGCTGGGGTGACCACAGCTCCTCTGCCTGCTCGCCCTGCTGCCGGCTGGGGGCAGCTGCAGCCCCTGTGGGGCAGCAGGTGCCTGACCCGGTCGCCCGACTGTCAGCTGGAGGTGGCTGCAGCCCCCCCCCCCCCCCGGGGCTGCAGCCGCCTCCAGCTGGGCACCCACCGCGCCGCAGGGGCTGCAGCAACCCCCAGCCAGCAGAGTGAGTGGGTTGGGGGTTGGGGCTGCAGATCGGCAGCGGGGCCAGCCAGTCCACACAGCTCCCTGGGCCCACAGCCAGGGAGCCCACAGCTTGCCCACCCCCGGGCAGGGCTCAAGGGGCACCCTGCATCCCCACCATTAGTGGGGCGCCCCATCCCCCATCCCCTGACCGCCTGCAAGCAGCGAGGGGAGATGTCCACTCCCCTAGCCCCTGGCCCAATTAATTTCACCTCTGTGAAATTGATCAGGTGGCAGGAGCCAGCCAGGGGCATGGGACCAACATCACCCCTGGCCTCTTGCAAACGGACAGGGGCTAGGCGACCCTTCCCCTGGCCACTTGCAGGCAGCCAGGGGCTCTTGGACCAGGGCCGTGAGAGAGCTCTGCTCCCCCTGCCCACCTGCAGCCACAGAGACCAGGCAGTAGGACCAGCTGGGTCCCCCACCAGCCACCCCGCCGGCAGTGGGGTGCCCGTGATCCCTCCCCCGCTGTGCCACCAGCAGCGGGGGAGGCAGGGGTTTTCCCCTGCCTGGCTCTCCAGGTGAGAGCCAGGCCTTGAGACTGGGTGGCAACATGGCCCTACCAGGGGGCCAAGTTGCCACACCTCCCATGCTGCCCCTCTGCTGAATCGAAATAGCATGTCCACACACAGCATGCTATTTCGATTTGAGGGTTTCCCTTAATTTGAATTAGCATTTTTTTTTTTAATTTGAATTAGCTTGTTTCAAAATAAGGACTTTGTTTCAAAATAACTCATTTTAAAATAACTTATTTTGAAATAACATTTAACATGTGGACATAGCCTATGGGAAAAATGAGAGCAAAAACTTGTTTTTATCAGGAAAGAAGGGATAATTATTTCAGAAACAGTTCTCTGACTGCCAAAACACACAAAGGAAGGCTCTCTGTCAGTTGGAACAGAGGACTGTGAGGCAGGCCTCCTTGATTTTACTCCTGACTCTGCTGCTGATTTACCTTGTGATCTCTCTTTCTGCCCAGATTTCTCCATCTATAGAGTGGAGGCAATGGTACTTTATTGTGGGCAGGTTGGGATGTTTAAATATTGAAGTTACACTTGTAAAGTACTGTGGGATCATGGAAGGGAAGGAGCAGAGTGTTGTTATTCACTCATACACTTCTAAGGAGGTAATCCTTGCTTAAAATCAATTCCTGCTTTTTTTCCCTATCCATTTTCTGCCTGCAGAAAATTAAGATGCTGTTCAGTGTGCCATCAAATTGGGAACCATTCCACATTTTATTTCCCTGTACCCATTGCCTCTCTCTTATCTCTTTATTTTTTGACTGCATTACTAGCTTATTTTCTTTGTTGGCAAAAGAAGATCCAAGTGCCTTTTAGAAACAGAGCCAGTAGGGGTGTAAACTCAAGGTAGCTTTCACCATCCCATACAAAAAATGGGTACTTGTCAGTATCACTCTTCACAGCACAAAGTCCTGCAGCTGCCTCCCTTTTATCTGGCAGAGCAATAGGATATTACATTATCCAGGATTCCAGGTTGAGGTGTCAGAGCAGAAAGATCTAAAATTGGCTCAGGAGTATGAGTCAATTTGCAAACTTGGAAAATCCTTGCAAGGACTGATAATCATCCAGGAGCAGTTCTTAGATAAACAAACAGCCTGGAGTAGTGCCAGATAATGGCCAGTGGTGCACGTACAGATAAGTCAGTCCAACCCTGAAGCATCCATTATTTCATTCACAATAGGTCCTGCAGATGCATGGCTTCAGCAGTGTCCCTTTTTGTTCAGTTACATAGACACTAGGGCTATGTCTACATCTAAAATCTTAGTTTGGACTTAGATAGTCTAAGCTATGTTGTTTGAAACTTAATTCAAACTAAGCACTTTTTTTAGTTTGAACTAACTTTTACTAACTTTACTTAAAAAAGCATGGTTATTTCGAACTAAAAAGCACGCTTAGTTTGAGCTAACTACTAGTTTGAACTTGTTTAGTTTGAACTAGCATGTCTACATTGTGCTAGTTCGAATTAAACATGTAAATAAGTTTGAACTAAGCAGTTAGTTTGAACTAACCATTCGTTTGAACTAGGCAAAGCCTAGCATAGACAGGGTTCAAATTAATTCGAATTAAGGCTCCTTAATTCGAACTAATTTGCTAGTGTAGACACAGCTAGGAGTTTGGTTCAAGGGACTGCTTACCTGTTGAAGCCTGAAGAACTTGCACTGTGGTTTAGGCCATAGGGAATGGCTATGCGCCACTAAACAATGAGTTCACCACTCCAAGTGCACTAGTGCTGTAGTGCATCAGTCATAAGTACTCCTTTTGGTGCACACACTCGGCACATGTCCTCCTAAGGTCTATTAGTGTGTGGCAATCTCACCAATCTGGAAAGAAGGTTAGCCCAGAGCTGCATTCAAATGTTCTGCTCCCAGCACTTTTGGGGTAAGTGGGGGTGGACGAAAGAAGACAGTGAAGAAATGGGAGGAATGGCAGTTCTGTGCTTTTGCCAAGATAGTCTGGGTGGCATCTGACATTTCAAAATGCTGTAAAAAGCCAGAAAGTAAACAAGCTTCATTAATTCCAGCAAAGGGCAACACACTTAGCTGGCAGCTTTTCCTTTTTTCTCTAACTTGCTGCTTTTCCCCGTATTGTCTATGGGATTTATTATCATTAATGGTTTCACAAATTGCATCTCAAGCAGAGATCTGAAATATTTAAAGAATGGTTAATTGGTAACCCCCAACCGTCCATTCCAGGTGGGTTGAGTCTTCCCTCTTTCTTTCTTTCTTTCCTTTCAGTCCCTTTTTGTCCCCTGCTCCCTCTTTTCTCTGATCTCTGTATTCTGTCCTCTAGAGAGCATCCTTACTCTCTTCCTTTGCCTCCCCCTCCTCTTTCTCCCCCTTGTTCTCCCTCAGTTGCTTGGTCCACCAGATGATGCCTCATCATTCCCATTGCCCACAGCGTTTTGCACAGTTGTTCTCCTGGCTGTTGGGATGTCAGAGATTTGGGGTGGAAAATTTAAATGAGGTGAACCATAAACCAGCTGTTTCCCATTTGCGTCTGTGTCCTACTGGCATGAAGTAACAGAAGAATTAAAAGGACAAAATGTCAGTGCCCTACAGAGACCTCTTTGGCACAAGAGTCTTTCACATGCATAACAAGGGGCTGCAGAATCTTAATACTGATGCCCAATAAAACCCAGGCTAAGCCCCACCGTAGGACATGCTCAGGGCAGGACTGTCAGGCAGAGTTACAGAAACAGGAGCCCTTCTCGTGGAGTCTACCTTACAGCAAAGCAGCTCATGAAGGCATCTGACAATAAAAGAGATGGAAAGCAGTGACAGACATTATTTGCAGAGGTGCCAAAGTATTTCTGCAAGGCTATGTCTACATTTGGTTAGTCCAAACTAAATAGTTTGAAAGTTAGTTCAAACTAAGCACTTTTTTTTTGTTTGAACTAACTTTTCTGTTTGAACTAAAAAAGCGTGGAGTTTGAACTAAAAGTTAGTTTGAACTAACAAAAGTGCTTGGTTCAAACTGCTAGTTCGAATGCATTTAGTTCGAACTAGCATGTCTACATTGTGCTAGTTCAAACTAAATATGCAAATTAGTTTGAACCAAGCAGTTAGTTCGATCTAACCAGCCGAACTAACTAGTTTGAACTAAGCTTTGCTTAGATTAAACTAAAAAAAAAATTTTAGTTTGAACTACGCAAAGCCTAGTGTAGACAGGGTTCAAATTAGTTCCAATTAAGGCTGCCTAATTTGAACTAATTTGCTAGTGTAGACATAGACCAAGGTATTTCAGAGCAGGATCACTGTAATGGTACAACATCCTGCCCTAATAATCACATATGCCAAGGAGGATCTAGATAGTGCTGCAATTCAGCATGAAGCACTCTTCCTCTGTTCTCAAGGCTGAGCCAATGGCCCAACATGATGTTGGTAGATGCTGTACTGCCTGTAGTGAGAAGAGAGCTGCACCCTCAGGCAGTGAATTTATGTTCTCAAGTGAGGATTTACAGTTTAATGCTCTCTGCCAAATGGTTCCTTCTGTGTGTTCTTGCCTAGGGAAGGGTCAGGCTCACCTGCAGAATGTGTAGACAACTAACTCTTCCAGGTCAGGCAGATGAATTTCTGTCTCATTACTATATCCTGGGAAATTCAAAACTGACAAAGAGAATTGTTTTCGTACCATGGAATCACAGAATCATAGAAACTGGAAGGGACCATGAGAGGTCATCGAGTCCAGTCCCCTGCGCTCAGGGCAGGACCAAGTACCCTCTTAAATGATCATGTGCAATTCAGCTGTGGAACTCATTGTCGCAACCAATCACTGAAGTCAAGAATTTAACAATATTCAAAAAAGGGATCAAATAATTATAAGAATATCAAAACTATTCAGTGTTCTCATAATTTGTGACTAATTTTGAAAGGATTACTAACTTTTATGTTTCAAGATTTAAGTCTTGAATTTAAGACTATTAGAGGGAAGGATGAGACCTAACGTGGGTACAGATTACCTTATATCAAGCTATTGTCAGGGTCTCGCCCCTGAAGCATCTGACACTGGCCCTGCCAGAGACAAGATACTGTACTAGATGGATCAGGAGTCTGATCAAGTCTGGCAAGTCTTATATTCCTGTAGTATGGTTATAGTCAGCATTGAAATACCAAAATGGGGGCAAAGCATTGTCATTTTTATTCAGTACTTATTTTGCACAAATGTGGAGAAGACTCACAACAGAGGAACCTCCTACCCAAAAATGGATGTATTGTCATCTCTTGTGGCCTGCCTAGACTTTCTTTTCCCTCTACTCTATTTAGTGTCACTCTCATGATTGGGCTGGTGCATGCAGCTCCTTACAGTCACGTCACCACAACAAGCACTGAGATTAGGGAGCCTTAAGACTCCCATTGATCTGAGACTCAATCCTAAAGATTGACGCTAGGTAATTGAGCCCCAGAACCTTCTGGGGTTCACCTGTCACAACCTGTCAAGCTTCCTGCTTTGTGATCCTGGAAGGCACCCACTTCCTTAGCCTCTGTTGGCCACTCTTCATGGTTAATAGCTTTGCTAACTTGATTGCCACAGGGATCTTTCCCTTTGTGTTTAAAAATCACCATGGAGACCCCTGCTGTGTCTGTGTACCCAGAACACCTCTTGGCCCTGGCATTAATTCTTCTGTAATGTACCACAAAATCAGCTTTAGCTTGGAGGACTGATCAAATAAATATGAAAACTGCTCCCAGGGGAAGTAAATATTCACCAGACACGCAGAAAGAAAAGCAATAATATACCGTGTAAGCTACTGGCTTTTATTAGCTCTGCTCCCTTTTCTCCCCTTGTAAAGTATTGTTCCAATGTTATATTAATCTTTACTCCAAAGCAAATTAAAGCAGGGACAGTTGTCAGCGTATTATTAAGAACATCTGTTTAATTAGGGCTGCCTTTGCATCAATTTGCGAGAGCAATGTAACGACCCTGTTCAGCCACTTCACTCTCTCACTCCCGGCTCCCCCTTCCTCCCTAAACTATGTGAATACCAGAGGAGGAATGTGTTGTGAATGCATGTGCACCTGCAAGTCCTCTACCACTCCTTATTGCATTACCACACAGCCATTCACATATGGTGGAAGTCCTTCCCATCAATGCTATTCTGTGGGGGAGGGGGGAACTGGTACTGTAAATTTTGGACGCTCTCCATCTTGAGAGTTCCTATTACCTCCCTCCCTTTTATCAGAAAGAAAAAAAAATCTTTAAACTGATCATGAACAATTATTGTGAGTAATTTGCTATTCCAGATCAGATTTACACTTGAGAATCTCCACATGATTTAAGAAATATGCATGTATCGAGTCTTCCTCATGAGGTAGACTGCTAGATTCACTTTACAGGAGTAAGCCCTTTAGCCATGTGAGAGGGGCAGGGTGATTACAATATTCTGATGCCTGTTCCTGATCACCCCTGGGGATTAAAAAAAAAAAAAAAACAGAGTGAAATACTAGGACCTAGATCAGAGATTGGCACCCCAAAGATAAGAAGAGATGGTTTTTTTTAAATTGGTCCAATAGCCAAGTGTTTTGGGAGCCACAATGAGTGCACCCTCCTGCTGGGAAGAGCTAAGCCAGGGTGCCTGACACAGGGTCCCCTGATTGGTGGGGCAAGGAGCCTCGAACCAGGAGCAGTCCCACTGCAGAGTCTCCCTGCAATTTGTGCAGGGGAGCCTTGAGCCTGATGCAGGCTGCCTTCAGGGTCCCCAGGTGGCAGGGGTCCTGAAACTAGGAGCAGGCTGCCCGCAAGTTTTGCCGGTGTCAGGGCAGGGCCCCAGCCAAAGAGCCACTAGACTGTCTGTATGTCTCTTTCATCTCTGCAGCATCTGAGTGCCTATTCCCTCTGTATTGCTATAGTCTCTTATCCAAGCAACCAGCACTGAATTAATCATTATGTCCAGTATCTTGGCGCAGAGAGGTATTGACTCTCAGATTCTAAGCTTGTTTGTTATTTGATAAGACTAAACTTCATTGGGCTGCCCAAGGTGTCACAACAAGCAATTTAATGAACTAGCTTTCTGAACTGTGGAGGCCAGAGCTGAGATCTGCACACTCACAAGTGAAATGCAGCTTGTAGATTCAATTCAACCTAGTCAGTGGGGCATCACAACCATGGTTAGATCACCATATTCCACAAAAACTCTGACTGAGAACAACTGTATACTTGCCAGTGAGGTGTGAAACAGCTCACTTTTCTCAACTCTCCACCCTCCCCAGGATCTTCACTTGTCCCATGTTCCCAGATTACTCATTTTAATCCTTGCACAGACCCATACACTGGAAGGGCCAAATCACTTGGCACACATTGATGTTTTGTGCTTGGGCAGTCGTGCAAAGCAGCTGCAAACCTAGAATATCTCGTCTTTTAAGCATGGTTTATGGCTACATCAAGTCACCTGACAGGTGCAAAGCAGTCCAAGCATGCCAATGAAGCTGGCCTCAGTTCCAGCTGGGAACTGAGACTAAATTCTGAAATACACCAAGAAAGACTGAGATTTCCAGATGAGGTTCGCACACTCAGGAGGTTTTGGTTTTTGGAAAAGCATCTGTATATCTGAGATTCTCAGAAACTCAGACTCTTGAGCCTTTGCCATTTTACCATTAGACATATTTAACCTGTAATTAGGTATTATCCATAAATGGCCAGCTGTAACATCATCACTATTTGCCATAAAAGAAACTCAAAGAAAACTTTCCCCAGAAAATCAAAGGGATTGATTTCCAGTTAAACAATAGTCTCTTTACACCACTCTGACAGTGTGTTGCAGTTGGAGTAAATCACATCTACCCCAGTTCTCAAGCTCCTTCACAGTGGTCTGGTCAGTGACCCCGTGGAGCTTGAGAATAATTGGCTTTACTAAAACAATAGCCAGTTATCACTGGTGGACATGCAGATGATTAATGAGACTGATCCAGGACTCATGGATTTAAGGGTGGGTCTGGATTGCTGGGTCAGGGTGTGGCTTGTTTGATCTTCCTTTCCTGTTTCTCCATTTCCTGTTGTTGCCATTGGATCTTGCAGTATTGGAATCCTTGCCACAAGGTCCTTTTCCATTTTGGTCATTTGAAACCCTTCATGCTGTCAATGTGGTTAAAAGGCAGCTTTAATGTCAATGAGAATCAGGCTAAAAATGTTTGCAGGAGATCAGAAAATTGCATGGAAACTCATACTCAGGGTTGAGTTTAAACTCCAGCCACCTGCTAAGCTGAGTTGCTCTCTGAGCTACCTGGTCTTACACCTCATACTCTTTTTGATGGAAAGCCTTCGACTGTGCTCACTAGCTGGCTCTCAGTACCAATGTGCTTGGCACTCTTCAGCAGTTGATCCTGCTGGATAGTTCCCCAGTAGCTGGGCAAGTCATAGGCAGACAAATACATAACCCCCAATGCCGGTCATGTCATGTTATAGAACCGGGACAGGCATACTCACACATGCAGCACCAGTCGTCATCTGTCTCGCTCCTAGCCAACCCCAGTTTTTCATTATGATTGAATTTCAACTCCCCCTGTTCAGGTCAGTTTTCAAAATTCAGGTCTTTATTCTCTTCCCTTTTCCTGTCTCAGACTCTATGAAACTAAATGAAGCTTTGGGAGTGGAGGTGGTTTCAAAAGTGAAAGAAGTGCCTTTTGCTTTGTCTTACAGCTGCTTCAAGCTATCCTGGGTGAGATCAGTGAAGTCATGGGCTATGTCCACACATACATCATTATTTTGAAATAACCCCTTTTGAAATGAGTTATTTCGAAATAAAATCCTTATTTCGAAATAAGTTAATTCGAATTAAGGGAAAACCTGCTTTCGAAATAGCTGTTGTTTCAAAATGGTTATTTTGAAACAAGGCCATTCGGACATGTTGTTTCAAAACAGTTGTTTTGAAACAATGGTGTTGTTTCGAAACAACGTGTCCGAACACTGTTGTTTCGAAACAACGGCTATTTCGATTAGATGTGAGGTTTAACGGTTTCAAAATAACAGCTGTTATTTTGAAACAACGGGTCCTGTTGTTTCAAAATAACGGTGCGTCGTGTGGACATGCCGCTTCTTATTTTGAAAGAACCTCTGTTGTTTTGAAATAAGAAGCCTGTGTGGACATACCCATGGACATCATCAGTCTCTGGAATTTTCAAAGGAATCCAAGGTAAGTAGGCACACAAATCCCATTAAATTTCATCAGAACAAACAAGGAGTCCTGTGACACTTTTAAAGAGCAACAAATGTATTTATTGCATGAGCTTTAAAATGAGCAAGAAATACATTCATTAGTCTTCAAAAGTGCAACAAGACTCCTTGCTTGTTTTGTTGAACTAGACTAACACAGCTGCCCCTCTGGAAACTGAATTCATCTTTCCCTTGGATTCCTTTGAAAATCACAGGCATTGGTGCGCTGTCAATTTCCAAAGGGATAGCTGTGTTAGTCTATTCCAGCAAAAAAAACCAAGGAGTCGTGTGGCACTTTAAGACTAACAGATTTATTTTTTCACATGAGCTTTCATGGGAGAAAATCCCATGTCAAGCTCATGCGAAAAATAAATCTGTTAGTCTTAAAGTGCCACACGACTCCTTGTTTTTATTGGTGCACTGGACACCCAGTCAGGGTTAAGGCTTTTGAGCACTTTGTTGATTATTATTGTTGTTGCTCCCAAAATGTGCTAATCATTGCACAGTTAGGAAAAGATTGCCCCTGCCCTCAAGAGCTTACAGTCAAAAAGAAGACACATACACACAAAGAGAGAGGCAGAGCGGCATGCAATACAACACCCAAACAGAACAACTGAGGGGGAAAATAGACCTATAGGTTGGTGCTTCAAGGAATTTGTTAATATATTCTGTATTTATTAGAGGCAAGGCTGGTAATACTGTCTATTACTAAAGTTGCCCAACATTTCCCATTGTAAGACCCCGTTTTCACTTGCTTGTAACATCTCCTCATATCTCCTGCCTAGGGATGGAATGCAATGTGTTATCACCATAAAGCGACTCAGCATACTCCAGACCAGGACTACAGAGGCAAAGACAGACAGCCTTTCTCTCCAATTGCTGCTTTGGGCTGAGGTGGAGCCAGAAACTGGAACTGGAAGCTGGGAGCCTTTCTGTCTTGTGTTCTCAATGGGTATGTCTACGCTAGAGGCTCTGTTAAGTTGCCTTTATCAAGGTCGACTTTAAGATGACTTAAAGTCGACCTTGTTAAGTTGACTTAGAGAGTCTGCACTGAAAACTCCTGTCGACTGCCTGCGTCCATACTGACAGGTGCAAGGTCAACCCTTCCCGGTGGCCAGAAGCTCTGGGAGGGGGTCTGGAGGCCAATAAAGTCGACTTAAACACTATTCCCCATCTATGCTGGCTTAAGTTGACTTAATAAGGTCGATGTAAACGTTAAGTTGACCTTCAGAGGTGGTCTTATTAAGTTGACTTAAGGAAGCACTTAAGTCGACTTAATAAAAGCTCTGTGTGGCTGCAGGGGTCTCCAGGTTGACTTAAGCTTCCTGAAGTTGACCTAAGGCTCCAGTGCAGATGTACCCAATGCCACCCAGGCATCATAAAGAAGGAAGCTGTCAAGGGGGGGGGGGTCAAAGCTCGACCAGAGAGAAGGGAAAGGAGTAGACTGATGTAAGGAGCCTGGTAAGATTGGAACCAGGGGTGAGGGAGAGAGAGAACTAAGACTGGGAATTGAAGGAAGGAGACTTTGACTGATTGGAAAAAGAGACTGGGACTGGGAGCCAACGAGATACATGGTATGGGGGACTGGGAACCAGTCTGATGGGGAAGACAGTGAGATTGGATTAGAAGCTGGACAGTTCATTGAAAAAGACAGAAGCCCTGTGGAAAAAAATAGCATGTGATCATGTAATGAAAGACTTTATCATAATGCATACACATAGGCTATGTTCACACAGGGCAGGCTTGTTTCGAAACAACACATTTCGAAACAAGCTGTTTCGAAATAATATGTTATTTCGAAACAACTTATTTCGCTGGACAAAAACCATGTCCGCGAAATAACGGAGTGAAATAGCAGGTGCACAGTGTGGACCTGCTATTTCACTTGGAGAGGGGACTGCAGGCACCCACAGGGTGCAGTGCAGAGGGGCACTGCATCCCATGGGGGCCTGCAGAGGGCTGCAGGCACCAGCGGAGTCAGGCGCAGGGCTGCGCCTCACTCCGCCAGTACCTGCAAGGGACTGCAGGCACCGCGCCTCACCTGGCGTTTGCATGCAGCCCCCTGCAAGCACCCGCCAGGAGAGGGCAGCGGGGCACTTCACCCCAGGGGCTTTAAAGCCCCTGCTGCCCCCCAACCTGGAGGTGCGGCCCCGGCGCGCGGCTGCAGCCCGCCGCTGCCGCGGCCGGAGTAAGCGCGGGCCGGAATCCCCGGCCTGACGCGCCGGCAGGGGGCGTGTCAGGGCATTCCCCCCCCGACACGCCCTCGGGAATCCCCGGCCTGACCCGGTGCGTCTGACCTCTGGTTTCGAAACAACCCTGTTTCGACAGGTAACGAGGTTTAGGTTGTTTCGAAAGCAGCACGGCCATTTCGAAAGAAGCGGTTTGCTTCTTTCGAAATGGCCGTGCGTCGTGTGGCCATGCCACTTCTTATTTCGAAACAACATCTGTTGTTTCGAAATAAGAACCCTGTGTAGACATACCCATAAGGGAGAAGAACTGAAGTTGCATAGGGAACCTTAATTCTGGCATGTACTAACTTTTGAGTGTGACTTTGAAACCTTAGTAATATTCCTTTAACCTAGGATTTCTTGGGTGTGATATATATTATATCAATAAAATCTCCCAAGGAAATGAATGTATTTAAAAGCTAACAGTTCTCCTTCACGCACACATAACCACTCTTAGTCTCAGAGGATTTGTTTGTGGAAGAAAAACCATTTCTAAAATGCAATCTGAACTCCAGGATTCATTGAAAGAGCATTGGGCCCCTGTAGCCAGCTGAATCATAGCTCTGCAAAGGACAAAAGCGGACAACTGCTAGCAGCAGCCAGCACATTCATGCCCTTCAGAAATAGAAAAAGCTTGAGCGTGGTGCCCCCACCAGCATTCTTTGTCCAGCTCTGTGTTAGATACATCTTGCACATCCCCCTTCATAGTGTATGGCATTTCCACTCACATACAGTGGAGCCTCTGGAGGCATAGCGTGGCACATGGTGTGGGTGGATCAATGAAATTTGTTGTCACTTGGTTACCTGCCGAGAAAGATTGTGCATGAGGAACAAGTTACGCAGCAGATTTCAATACCCATCAGTATAACTCATTCACCACAGCAGCAGGCACTTGTCTCTGTTTGCCTTGAATATGTTTTCCTGGAATAGCAACGTTTTCCTTTCCTTGGAAGCTTGACGCATCTCTCTCTCTCTCACTCGCTCTCTGAGATTAACACACCAGTCTGACCCCATGCTTGCATCACACTTATCTTCGCAGGTCAAATCTAGAGTGAAATCCTGACGCACCAGCTTGCTCTTGACCATTTGCTCCCCATTTCTGAGACACGCTTTATATCAAGCCTCTGTGTGGGTGTTTGCTGGCTGCCAGAGAAGGTTGAATCTTCTGGGATGAGGTCTTTTCATACTTTTCAGGATAGTAATTTATTAATGGGTGGGGAGGGGGTCAGGGAAAGTCTCTTTCTGCCCATTATAAACTGTCTCTTCTGAGTACTCCCACAGAATTTAGGGACCAGTGCTTTGTGACTGAAAAAAAACAAATGAACCACTATTTGCACACGTGCGCGCACGCGCACGCGCACACGCACACACACACACACACACACAATGCATAAAACTGTGCAGATTGCACCCATTTACACACATGAGTCATCCATTTGGTATGCCCAGTGAGTGTGTAATTGTGAGTATCTGTGAATCATACATTTTTGCTGTCAGACTCATTATATCCAACTTCAAAACTGTGGAGCTTCCTGCCCAATAATACCCAACCCATGTAATGTATTTCCACTCTCCCCTCTCACATTTCTTTCTTTTCATATGCTAGGTATTCTTATTTATTGATAATATTGTGATATACTATTCACCTCAGTCAAAAGGTTGAATGCCTTCTCATGCCTCTCCTCTTTTAAGAACTGAACAAATAAATCACTGCTTTGGAATGCAGTTCACTCAAGTTCACTGCTCTAGTAAATGGTTTGCCATAGCTCTAAGCATAATGTAGATGTAGTGGTAGGTTAAATGCCACAGTACAGTGGTCTGAGTCAAGGGCGAATTTGCTGCCATTGTATTGCTGTACTGGGAGGCTAATGAGGTAGCAGTGAACAGAAGTGGGAAGCACAGGGAACATGGGCCCTGATTCAGCAAAATACTTAATTCCTGACTTTAAGCATAGGATTAACCATTTCAAAATCAAAGACTGTGCACTTAAAGTTACGTGCTTAAACACCTTGTTGAGCTGGGTCTTTTGCAGGGAGCAGGTGGGTGTTGTTGCTGAAGGGAGAATGTAAAATCTGAGCTGCTTAGGTCAGAAGTAATGACAGGTTAAAGTACATTTTTCTGCACTTCTGCAGTCTTTGTTACACCAAGAGGCACATTTTGCTGAAACAGAGGGATCCCATATGCTCCTAAAACTAAATAGTTGACCCTAGTTAGGTTTAATCCAGGATGCAGATAGGTCAGATGGCTAGCATAGGTGAACTGATAACTATAAAGTCTTACTTGAAAACAAGCATAGCAGCTTACAGCTGCTTGCAGCTTTGTAGAAGGTTAGTTGCCTGAGGACCTTATAACTGCACAGATCTTTGTCCCGCTAGGGCAGGCATGTCAAACATGCAGCCCGCTGGCTGGATATGGCCTGCGAACATCTTCCATCTGGCCCGTGACTGTGCTCCATGGGATATATCTCTCTCTCTGTCTCTCTCTCTCTCTGTTAGCAAGAGAGGTCTCGCATACACAGCAGTCTGAGATGCCATGAGAATACCTTAATATTTTGATTTATGATATGCGTGCCCCATCTGAAGTACATTTAAGTTAAAAGCTGGCCTGAGATAGCAAATTAGTTTGACACCCTTGGTCTAGGAATTCACACATTATCCCAATTCTGCAAACTGCTGGGCACTATCAATTCCCATTGACTTCAGTGGCAGCCGATAGCCCTGAGCTCCCTTGCAGGATAAGTCTTGTAGCAGAAGGAAACTACAATATAGGTATTATAGAGCAAACCAAAAAACTTCTGAATACTGTCCATGGCCAGTGCTTGGTGCCAGCCTTGGGAATGTGGATAGAATAAGCAAGGTCTAGATGCAAGTTAAGAGGTAAACTCAAAAAGCAACAATTTTCTCCTCAGAAGTTACAAATGAATGTTCCTGACCAAGGAGAAACTTGCCCACTTTCATATTAGGGAACAGTTTTATTTAGGTTTGTGGGACCTCTATTTATTTGTAAAGGATTTTCTTTGCTCTCCAGATAAACTCCAGTTATACCTTTTGTGTGAGAAGTTGGGGTGGATAAATTCAGAACCTGAACAAACCTTTGCCCTGAGCTCAAGTTGAGCCAGAGCTTGTTTACAAAAATAATATGAGCCTATCTGTAATGTTTCAGTTCAGCCTGTTAGAAAAATTGAAGCAAATTGCAAAACTCAGATTCAGATCTGAGTTCCTCTGAAAGTCTGGATCCAGAGCATCACTTCAGAATCCAGTTGTTTGTATTTTTGGGTGATTTCTGTACAGTCTGGTTCTGGCTGGGACCACAAGTGCCAAAATACCATCAGAGAATCTATTTTCATGAAGTCCTAAGTCCAAGATCATCAATTTAAGAGAATCAACTAGTTCTGATTTTTATCCAAAATGCACCTCCAGAACTTCTGAGCGCCCCCCCCCCCCTTCTAGCAAAGGAATCACAGTCAAAAGACCCAGGACATACACAGAAATCACCCTAAACAGGAATCAATAGATGTTTTGTATTGCTTGAGTTGCAGCAAGGGGGCAGCTACAAATGTGCTTCACAAGTGATACAGAGCAGTGGTCGTCAAACTTTTTTCTTCAGGACCCAGCTCCAGGTCCCTCTGCCATGCAGCAACCCTCCACTGTGAGGGGGAGGAGGGACCAACCCCCTCCAAAGGATCATCGTTGGCCTGCAGGAGAACAAGAGGCAGCCCCCCACCCCTGATCAGTGCCAGCCAGCAAAGGAGTGAGGGGCTCCCAGAAGCAGCGCAGGCCAACAGGGGTGCAAGGGGCAGCCCCCAGTCCCCCCCGCGATGCTGCATGGTTGCCACGACCCAGTCCCTACGAGTCTGCGACCCAGTAATGGGTTGTGACCCATACTTTGACAATCACTGATATAGAGTATAAGATGTTCTTGGCTGGTTGCAAGAAATAAAGTGTAAGCCCTGGCAAGTGAATTTATTATAATACATTAAGTCACTAGTCTTGCCTCTTTCCACTCAGCAATGAACAAGGAGAGATACACTGTGTGCTTACATAGCATTGAAACAACTGACAGGCCACAAGAATGGCAAATATGTGACTTCTCATCCAATTTAGGGACCTAATTTGGATAATGACTTTCTGTGGATGGGATCCAGATCTCATCTTATTCCTTACTCAATGGCTTCACAAGCTTGGCTTTATTCTCCTTATGGGGAGACAAGACAGATAACAGTTTCCAAGCAGAGAAGGAAATGGTGCAGCCACCATATGGATACAGCAGGCTCGTCCAACCTGTGGCCCAGGGGCCAGAGTCCGGCCCACCAAGAGCTTTCATCCGGCCCATGGAGTGCTGTCCCAAGAGCCTGGGAGCTGGGGCTGGCCAGGGCCCTTGTCACCTTCCCGCCCTGTGCACAGCAAAGCTACAGAGAGGCGTGACATGGCTAGAGAGCTGTTCAGGGGCTGGATTTAGCCCCTTTCAAGTGAGCAGGAGGCGGATAAAGGGGGAATGCCCTGAGCAATTTAAAATCCTGACCTGGACATTCCCCTCCACTCCCCCGCCCCAGTTCTGCTCTCCTCCCACACCCCTAACCCCAGCACCCCTGTCCTTCCTGGCAAAAACTCTCCTGTAGAGATTGCTACCCCTCAGTGTTTCTGGTACAGAAATGCCCAATGCCAAAACCTGTGACCACTGCATAGCTGCCACAGTTTCTGTCCTGTCTGTCTGTCTCTGTTCTCCGCTCCCTCTCCCCAGCACTGCTCTCCATTCCCTGAGCAGTGCTTGGCAGGGGGTGTGGAAAGCAGAGTTGCTGGGGTCCCTGTCAGGAAGTAGCTGAGTCCTGCCACCCAGCCACTCTGCTCCCCCCAAACTCACCCTTCTTTCCCTTCCCTCTTCTGCCATGCTCCCCTGTCCTGCCTTACTCCCCACACTCTGCCTTGCCCCCTCACACAGGCACCCCTGCCCGCCTTGTCTTCTGTACACAATGCGTGCAAAAGCAATGCCAAATTTTACATTAATCATTATTTTATTAAAGTTTATTAATAAAGATTGATTTCTTTGTCTTTTATATCAAAAATTTTCTCACTGCCCTCCCCCCAACAGAGAAAAAAATTGCAGTGTGGCCCTCACCCAAAAAGGTTAGACAACACTGAGATACAGTATGAGCAAGCTCCCGCCTCGCCTTGCCCCATCAATGTATCTCAAATCTTGCTGAAGAGACACTCCTGCGAGTGACTCATTCTCTTGTCCCTTTCATGCTTTGGTTTCTGCAGAGTCTTCCAGCAACCGGGTCAATTAATGGCCACTGCAATGGTAGGCTTCTGATACAGATGCTTGTTTGCTAGGAGCAGGGCTGAGATGTTCCAAGCTCAGTTCACATAAGCTATCCAACAGCCATCAGATGGTGACAGATCTTGGCCACAACTGACCTGGGGTGTATTTGAATTGGTGACCTAGTAATGACAGTGAAAGGGTCCTTTACCAAGAAACAATCTGAAGCTCCACACTGCTCCTCAACCTTCCCTCTGTAGGCCTGGGATTAAGTGGTGAATTGCTACAGTTGTATTTAAAAAAATACACTGTAAATGAAGATCACAAAATCAGCAACAAATCTTCTGCTAGATTCTGCTGCTACACACCTGAAGCCCCACTAAAGTTAATGGGTTGTGCAAGGTGACCAAAAGGAGACTCTGCTTCTATACACACGTGGACCGATTCTTAATTGCTTCAAAGTATTTTTCACCCTTTTTGCATAAATGCAAATAGTTATACAGGTCCTGATCTCATATAAACAAAGGTCTCTTTACATCATTCTGGCACCGTAAAAGGGCCTTAAAGTAGGAATATGTTACACCACCTCAAGGCCCCTTCACACTGCTGGAGCAGTGTAAAAGTGTAACTGAAAATTCAGGCCCCTGACTGCAAGGCAATAGTAAATCTGGGTTTGATTCTAATCTCATTTACTCTGACCACAGCAGTGTAATCCCATCAGCTCCAGAAGAGCTGGGCTGGATTTACACAGAGGTAAGTGTGATCGGAATCCTGTCACAATACTTTTAGCTGTGAAGAAGTTGACACTTTCCGAAACAATACAACCTAGGAAGGAGAACAGGATTTTTCCAATGACTTGTTTTAAAAGATATTGCTAGGATATTGATTTATTTAAATCTGGGTGGACGTAGTAGTATAAATATTAGGCATCGTGAAACAGACTGTATCATTTGAGACCTCAAATAGTATTTTAAATTGTTTCCATTAAAGCTTTGCAGTTCACCTTTCAGCTTTTTATGGTGGGTTTTAAATTCTAATGTGCAGAGAGAGGACATAGGTAGGTAACTGTTAAAGTTCCTTCCATGTGGTGAACTCTGGTTGCTGTTATGCAGAGAATACTGTGTAGTACTCAGGTAGCCCTCTGGCCAATAAGACTGTGAACATGATGTCATAAATGCAGCTGGGTTTCTGGTGTGAAGCCCATGGGGGACCTTTCTGTGTTTACTTGGTCTAGAGAGCTAAATAGCATTAGGTTAGAATCACCTTTTTAAGTTGCTAACTGTCATAAAACGCTTGCTGATTTGGTCAGGGATATTCTGATTACAGCTGCAGTGATCATTATAATCCAAAAAAACCCCAATCCCAGAGTGTGGGACACAACAAAGACATCCTAATGTTGGCTATTCAGAACTCAAGCCTTGGGTGTGAGACTACAAGATAGGGACCTAGGCAAGTGGTGGGAGAAATAGTGCTGCTAGTTGGACCTCTCTGAGCAGGATCACCACCCCTCAAAGTTCAGATTCCAGCCATGCTTCCAAAGTCCTGATTTCTTGGGATCATTAAAAATCCCATGGTACTTTTGGCAGGAGCAGCACATTGTGTTTTTATTCCACCTTGGACAACTTTCTCCCCTTTAGTTACACATGGATACAGGATTCTTCTCACTGATCTAAAGTTTTCTTTAATGGCATCTTGTGTTATCAAATAGCACCTATGCTCCACCCCAGAAGTAGCTGCAATGTAGTGATAGTTTAAATCAGTGGCTCAAAACCTTTCCAGGCTACTGTACCCATTTCAAGAGCCTGATTTGTCTTGCATAACCCGTTTCACCTCACTTAAAAACTATTTTCTTACGAAATCAGACATAAAAATACAGAAGTGTCACAACACATAATTACTGAAAAATTACTTTCTCATTTGTGCCATATAATTATAAAATGTATCTGTTGGAATATATTATTGTACTTACATTTCAATATACAGTATATAAGGCAGTATAAACAAGTCATTCTTTATATGAAATTTTAGTTTGTACTGACTTTGCTAGTGCTCTTATGTAGCCTGTTGCAAAACTAGGCAAACATCTAGGTTAGTTGTATTCCCTGCAAGACCTTTGCTTGCATTTCAGGATACATATACCTGTGATTGAGAACCATTGGGTTAGATGATACCTGCTTTGTAAAACTCTTTGGAAGGCAACTAACTTTAGCAGGAGACTGTCTCCAACACCCTTCTCCTCATCCTACTAAATTCCCTGCTACCTCAGGACTCCTCCAGCACTGGAAGCATAAACCCTACAGAAGGACCATCAATCTGCCCCACAAATATGATAGAGGCACTACCACTCTGACCCCATAACCACTGATCATTTCCCCATAACCTTACAGGACAGCAGTAACCCCTAACTCCCTATGGGGTTAATTCTTCCATACATTGTAAATCCTGTTGAGATGCCCAGATAATGACAATATCTTTCCCCCGTTCCATCTACCCTTCCCAGTATGATAGGCCTGGTTATGCATTGCTTACCTGGTTATGAGTTGCTTCCCTGGCAGCTTTCCCATGACCTTTGCCACAAACCCATTCTCTTTTGTTTTCTCCTAACCCTCCGTCCTTTCTCTCCCTATGCATTCCACCTCTTCTCCCTTTCCCCTTTCAGACTTCTCCCCTACGTGGTCTGCTCTGTCTCTGACCCTGTCTTCTCCTATTCTCTCTCATCCCCTGCTCCCGCCTCCACAGTGCTGAAAGTCCAAGCTAAGTACAGTGATTGCAAAACTCTAACCATCTGGCATCTCCAGAGGAATCCCACCTTCCCACAGTGAGCTAGCCCCAGGGCAGTATCCTTAGTATCTGTATCCTTCATCATACTTTATCTCCTGACCATCTCAGGCCTGGGATGCAGGAGGATGCATTCATTTGCTCAGCTCACAGAAAGTGGATCACAGGCTGAGGAGTCAGACAGCTCTGAGTCTCATATTGTTGCAGAATGAGATTCCCATGAGCTAGTCACAATTACTCAGCACCATCTGCCAGTGTGCAAAGCCTTGTTGGTCTTTCAGTAGCTGGAGGAGATTTCTCTTCATTGCCAAGTGTATTCTCCTTAAATTATACATGTACCCCCATCCCCTATATCTTGGTTTCCAAATGCACAGGCGGAGATGACGCAGCAGGAGCAACAGCTGCAGGAGTATTGCCAACCTGCTTTTCCAACTGATATAAAATGCATTGTACCTTTTGGCTCAGATTGGGCTTGCTTCCTGCATGGGTGCTTAAGTGGGAAAGAGTGTGTTCAGCCTTCCCTCCCACCCTGTCCATGGGCACCCCATTCCTAAACTCAGAGGCCAGGTACCATCACATTGTCCCTTCCAACACTCATAGCCTCTGTATTCCAGGCAGCAGAGTGCTCCAGCAAGTACATTATCTGTGTGTTCAGGGTGTTCCTGGGGTACTTATGCTCCCCTGACAACAAAATGTCATGGAGTCCCCACTTAATGGACCCTTTATCTGGTGAGGAGTGGGCAAAGGAAGGAAAGTCTACAGGCCACAACCATCCCAATTCTCCTCTCCCCCACCTCTCCTTCTTCCTGAGGTCCCCACTACTAGCACTCTCTGCCCTCTGAGCTGAGCTTATTTATTATGTTCCATGCAGGTTTCCAAGTGTCTTAAGAGGTGATATCTGCTACTCAGCTTCCTGGGTTCATCAGTAAACCAAAGGCCTTGGGAAGCTGAGATACCATCTCCTCAGCTGCCCAGGAAATTGCATGGCACATAATAAATAAGTAAAAAGTTCTGCTAGAAGCCCACTCAGTCCTCAGCCATCCCTTTCTAGGGAGGCCATTGATTGTTCTGCCCAGGGGGCTGGAATTGCTTGCAATGGGCCTGCCACAGACTCCCCAAGGAAGCACCCATCTCAGAGCTAGGCCCCCTCAAGCTGGCATGGCACAGCATGCTTTCTGTCTGTGTTTAACCTGAGTAGATTTAGCTATGGAGACCGACCTCATGGGCAGCCTGACCAGCAGCAAACACTTCCCTCACCCTGCCTTACTCCTGTGCCTCCCCACTGAGGTGAAAAAAAAAACCTATAGGAACAAAAACGCTGTTCAGTTTCCATGGTCCATGCCATCCTCTGCTGACTGTGACATTCATCCACTAGGACTCGGACTAAGGCCTCCAAGCTCATCTTGTCTAGTTATTAGCTTGTATTAAAGCAGCGCCCGGAGGCACCCTAGTGCCAGATGCTGTGCAAACAACTAATGAGAGACAGCCTGTGACCCAAAGAACTCACACGCTAACGCCACAAGACAGCTTACAGGTAAGTGGGAAAACAGAAGTAGGAGTCAAGGTCACACAGCAGAAGTACAGAGAACAGAATGCAGTATTTCTGACTCCCAGACCAGTTCAGTGCCCTACCCACCACACCATGGTGCTTCTTAATCATACAAGCCAACACACCCAAGAGAGGGGAATTTTCAGGAACTGTCAGCCTGATCTGGATCTGAAGCAGTAACCAAGTCCATAGCTATGCTGCAGCTGCGGATGAGCCTCCCAGCAGAGGCTGACAGATTCACACTAGCATGGCTTGCGCTACCCTGCTAAAAATAGCAGTGTGGACATGCCAGCCTAGGCTCTCAGTCCTCTGGGTCCAAGTTTGACTGGCTAGCCCTGAGTCTCTGGCAGTGCTGCAACATCCACACTTCTATTTTTAGTACACTGGCTCAAGTCTGCTAGCACAAGTCTGTTTGCCTGAGCTGGGCGGCTCACTGTCCACTCCAGTGTTTGAATACTCCAGGAGAGAAAGGGTCTCTGGGCTAGTCTTCACTAACAGCAATACCGCCAGATCAACCTTCCCAATAAACTGATCAGTCTGTGAAGCTCCACTCAGTAGATCAGGAAGCCACTCTATTAAGACCACACTGGCAGCTAGAGGAGTGCTGAATCAAAGGGAGGCCTCTCCCTCGACTCTGCACAGTCAATGTGCAAGGCATAGGACAACCAAATGGAGATATGCAAGTTATTTCAAATAACTTGCATTTCTCTGTTCAACTGTTGCCAAAAATGACGGGCAGTGTAGAACCGCCGTGTCTCATTTTCAATCCTCAGAGCCATCCACTCTCCCATGTCTTCTTCCCCTCACTTAACTTCCTGTTCTTTTTCTTTTTGTCAAAATCAGGGCCTGGTTGGCGCACTGGAGCCCAAGTCCCAGGCAGATTATTAACACCAGTAATAAAGAGCACAACTTTATAAGGACAAGGAGTTTGCTAAACTCATTAATTTTACTCTTAATAGGAAATTAATGTACAGAAAGGCAAAACTGGGCCAACAGTAATTGCTTTTTGGGTTTAGAACACTAAGTAGAAAAGTTAAAAGTCATTTCCAGCTATTGCTTTCTTTCTTCTCATTCACTCTCTTACTTGCTCTCTTATTTTTGCTTCACTAGAATTGATTTTTTTTGCCTATGCCTTTTCTTCATTATGAGTCATTATATTTCATCATTACAAGACTTTGGTCATATTTCACTGCTTTCTCATTAGGTTTTTATAATTCTCTCTCCCAATATTAACATACAAAGGCAAAGCCAGCACAGAGAATTCAACAGGTTCAGCCCTATATTAATGCTATGGCTCATGCCGGAGTTAATTAGCAGCCATATTTCCAGTCACTTTTGACCTTTACGCAGACAGCAGCAATCTGTTTTCCCACTTCCTTCTGTTGATTGCATGGCCTCCTTTCAGTGTAACCCTTCAGGAGGATACCTCATGAAATGAAGGTTAATACCTTGTAAAAACATAAATACCAGTTCATACCATCTTAGGACTGAATTTTTTTCAACAATGGGACTTCAGAACTTGGGTGATGGAGGAGTGGTTACTGAATAACGATACATGAGGAAAGCTTTGTTTTACACCACAACTACATTAGACGTAAGTGGCACAGTGGGTTTCTGCCCCCGGTGTTTGGTACATGAAGCCTATTTTTGCTGCAATCAGAAAGGAGTTTCAGGTTAGGGTTGCTGCTGTTGCAATGTTGCACTCCTGGGAGGGTTAGCTGGCCAGAATCCATGAGCTCTGGAGCTAAATCCATGAGCCACTATTTCCTGAGTCAGGGGTGTCGCTGCTGCTGAGCCCACAGTGCTCATATCCTGCATGTCTCTCCTCTGGCCCTGCCCCGAGTCAGCAGAAGGGCCACTGGCTGGTAGCAGCAGGAGCTGGATCCGGGCTGGAGCTGCCTGCCATTGACGGGCAGTAGATGGAGCTGGATCTGGCTCTGGGCCGCCTGCCACTGGCCAGCAGCGTAAAGGCAGTAACACCCCTGTCCTGAGCTAAATGACTCTTCTTTAGTCAAGACCAGACGTGGCCAAACTGCGGCTCGGCAGCCGCACGTGGCTCTTGAATGAAAATGTATGGCTCACGAAAGAATGTCAGCAAATCAGTTTTGTAGGTAAAAGTATATTGCTATATGCCTCAGTGCAGCTCTTGAAGGTTTAATAATGAACTTGTGTGGCACTTGAGTTCCATAAGTTTGGCCGCCCCTGGTCAAGACTGTAGCAGGCTCATCAACTTTCTGTGTGTGGACAGTCACCACTAAAGAGGAGCAGAGAGCCACACTGAGTGGGAGTGGGTTGTACTGGCACATGCAGTAGAGCAGCATATCTAGGAGCACATTTTTCTAACGTGATTATTTATTTTGGGTGCTCAGGTTTTTGAGGCCTAAATGGAGACACCAAAAAGGGGAGTCTAATTCCTTCAATTCGTCCTAAGCCCCACGAAACTATAGTCTTCCCTCTGCACTGGTATTAAGAGGGAACACAGGAAGCTGCAGCCACTTGAGAGAGAAAAATGAAAGGAGGGGTGAGTCTGAGTCCCAGTCCCACTTCATCCTCATCACACCCATAGCAGGGGCTTTTCAAAGCAAGAGAGATGATTGTTCAAGTTAACCACCTCCTGGGGCCTAGAAGAGGGGAAAGGGTGAAAGCCTCACCTTCTTTCAGGAATTCCTTAGTAACAGTCCCTTTCTGCTCTCATAATTCCCTGAGACCCTCCACCCTTCTAGGCCCTGGAGAGAAAATGTGAAGAAACATAGATGTCATTTCCTTCCCGGATCCTCCCCCACCCTGTAGGAATTTAAAATATCTTCACCCACCCCTTGAAGACTGCCTCAGTTGCCCCTTCCTTGCCCAGCCCTCATCCATTCCCATTACTTTAAGTGGCTAATTACAGAGCATGTCACTGCTGCTTCTCAAGCAGAGGGGAGAGACGCTTGTTGCTTTCCATAAATTTACTCTGAAATGCTAAACTCTGCTCTTTGTCACAGAGGATTTATCCCCACTATATTTTATAGCTGCCTTTGGAGAGCTCCCACACTCCCCTTCTCCTCCCAGCTCTCTCTCAGATTGAACCACTATCCTTTGCTGGCAAGCATTCTTAAGAAGTTTCATCTCTAATTGGCTGCAAAGATCAAAGTCTCATCCAAATCTTAGACAGACGGCGACTGGTTATATCCCATCATTAGGAGCCGTCTGTCTTCGCCACTAGCAGGTTGGCATCCAGCACAGAGTGATTCCCAAGGCCCCTTCCTAAGAAGTGACTAGTGCTAAGCATCTGATTTTGTGAGCTGCCAGCTACCCTCATCTCCCATTCTGAATGCTCACTGTCCCAGGAACTGCTCAGCATCTGGCAGCATCAGACCCTGCTCCATCGGCCTGCAGTATAGTGCAGACAGGCACTGCTGTACATCAGCTTTTTTTTCTTTCCGTGGAGAATTGTTGGGTTACCCACCCAGGGACCAGTAACAGTCACAGGCCACATAATCCACTGAATGCAGGGAGAGATCCCTACAGCTCCCCCTCACCCCCAGGCTTGGCAAGTGACCCGTACTACTAAAGGAGTAAGAAGGAGGTACGGCTGCAGCACATGCTCTTCTCCCCGGGCCTGTCATGCAGGAGTCGTAGTACAGCAGCTATGTTCCATGAGGCCTCTAGGAGCTACTGAACACCCCTGAAGCACAATGCCACTTGCACTGCCCCCAGTGCATGTCTGTGTCTATAAGGCACAACACATCCTGTAGGATTAAACTGCCTCCTTGTGAGTGCTCTATAGCAATGAGACTTGGGGCTGAATGCACATAGTACCAAATAGGAGCATAATAGCTGCCCTGCTAGATCAGACTAATGGTCCCCATCTCATTTCTGTACCCTGTATCTGCCAATGGCCAGTGAGAGGCACTCAGGGGAAGCAATAAGAATCCCAATAATGCACACTTATCGGATCACCTGTTGTCCCACGGGGGAGGCACCTTTGTCATAGTGGGTGGTATGTGCCCTGATGTAGGAGGATTTATCCCCTAATTCATTTTATCTTCTTAACTGTGTATGTTCTCATTATTCATGTCAATCCTGTTTTGTAATACTCTCGTCTTCAGTGATATCTTGTGGGAGTGAGTTCCACAGATAAATTGTACATTTTAAATAATTTGTGTATAATCCTTTTACATGTGTTGTCTTTCCAGTTATCCCAATCTCACCTTCCTTAAGTGTTGTGATAGATAGATAGATAGATATTGAGAATTCATATAGTACTTTATATATCTAAAGAGCTGTACAAAAGAGACTAAACTTCCCTTTCACCACAGTATGTCCAGTGTGATAGAAGTATGCATTCTGTGGGCCATATGAGTTTGGTCTCTGGGGCTGTCAATCCCGTTTGTTTCACCAGCAGTAAACTCACATAAAGAAAAATCACTAAATTCAGTGTCTACCAAACCTCCCTGCCACCATTTTCTGCAGGTTCCTATTCCTCATGGTGTTTGACAACAGTCTCATCTGCACTTGAAACATCTTCAGACAAATGAACCAAACCCAGTGACAGGCTGAGTTGTTCCCCTCCTCCCTCCTTCTGCTAGGTCTATCTTCCAAGCCTGGCATGAGAGGAGATGAGGAACTTGGAATTCACTTCACCTTCTGCCTGCCATTCCAGAAGGAGGTTTTTCAAAATTAAGTGCTGTGCGGGCTCATAATGAACAGCCTTTGCTTAGCCAGAAAAAGCATCTTGTGAACACCAATGGGAAGCTGATTGATGAGTTCCAGACTCCCTGGCGCAGTGCTGGAGGAAACCAGAGACTGTTTTGGAGAGACAACACTGAAAAAAATCTAACTGGTCCTACTAATAAGAGATCTTCCATTCTACTCAGGCTCTGACGTGGTGATCACCTTGGAGAATCTGTAGTTGCCTTGACAAACACACTGGTTGTTGTGCACTGGTCTGCAGTTAAATGGTACCTGAAACCGTAACAAAGACCTGAAAGATGTAGATCTTATGTCACTCAGGCTGGGTGGGTGAGTCTTTTCACCATTGCCTTAGTGAGTAAATCATGCAATGCTCAGAAGCCAATCCTATGCAAGGTTTTATCCTACCCTTGTCACTGTGGTATCTGAGGGTATGTCTACACTGCAGAAAAGACACGCAACATTTGAGTATCAGATCCTGGGTCAATGGTCTCTTGCTCGTGATGCTCACACTAGACTGGAGTGCTAAAAACGTCTCTGTAGACATCCCGGCTTAGACTGGAACTCAGACTCTGAAACCTGGTGAGGGGGTGGATCTTGGAGTCAGGGCTGCAGTTTGATCCTGAATATCTATACTGTTATTTTTACCGCCATAGCATGAGTCAAGCGAGCCCTAGATAGTTGACCAGGCTCTGGGACTTGTTACCGTGGATCTTTTTTTGCACTGTAAATATACCCAGCTTGTCTTTCGGTACCTCACTAAAGTACATGGCTAACGTTTTTCTTGTCTGGCGTGTACACTGTCATCCTTTGCCAAAGGGGCAGCTGGGGGGAAGAAGGGGATTGTTTTGATCAAGTTATTTGAGGTTGATTTTGGCAAGGGGCAGTTAAGTTAAATGTACATTCTGCTTGTGTGCATGTTAGCAAAGGCAGGCCAAAGAACTTTGCGTTGCACTTGCAGCAGAGATTATGAGGTTTGGGATGGTCCCTAACTCCTGTGGGAGTTCCTTCCACAGTCTCGACTGGATCCTGAAGACGTTCTGTTTCCTGTACAGACAAATTTTACCTGAGGCACTAAAGTTCAGTGGTCATACTTCCCTCCTCTGAGAACTTTAGCACTCACCCTCTAGAGCTTTATGAGCTGGTGTGTGAATATTGGCAGTGACTCAATATCCCTGGTGTTTGATGCTCTAGTTATTGAGTCCTACAGTATTCAGAGGCGGGGAACGTGAAAGTGAGTGAGCATGTTCTGCAGTGATTATTGTGCTCCCACACTGGAGGTATGACTCTTAGCCTCAATCCCCTGATGTGTCTTCCAGTGCATTTAAACGCCCATATTTACTTGTGTACAGGAGGAAGGAAGTGAAATTATAGCCTGTATAAAAGGTTGTAAAGTCTGGCTCTAGCTCTGGCATGTAATGTTCTGGCAATTGATAAAACCACTGTGCTCTACACGTTAGGGATTAGGTGACAAAACAGACATTGGATGTGGAGGGGCTAAAGTACTCATTGGAATTAATGTTACATTGTGAGACATGGCCACTAAAAAGAAGCCTGAAAAATGAGTATGTTAATCGAAATAACAGATGGTACAGTCCTGAGGGATGTAAAGTTAAGAGGACTGATTTCTCATCATCATGAATGTGTGTTATCTGAGGAAAGAGTCAGCTTCATAAAGAACAAGTTTCCGCAGCTCTGATTCCTCTCAGCAGTTTCTCTGTGATCTTTGGGCCCGGAAAGCGCTCCAATGCCACAGAAAGCACAGATGAGAGCAGAACATTTGCAACAACTTTTGACATGGCTGAAATGTTACAAATTCAAGATTAGTCCAGTTTGTATGCATTTGTTCATAGTCTAGTTAAAAGGGACTTATCTTCTAGCAATATAGGCTTCACAACAGGAACATGTGCAGCGTGTTTTGCCTCTAAGTTTCCATAACATTTCACAAAAATGTGAAATATCAGAGGCGTGAAAATAAAATAAAAATATGGAATTGTTCACAAAATTAATGACATGTTACTACTGTTTCAAATAGTAAATTAGATAAAGGGAATATGGGTAAAATCTGGCATGCATGTGAGCATGTGTGTGTGTGTGAGAGAGAGAGAGCACAAATGGATGTCTATGTATCTGATACACTGTGTGGATAAACAGCTCACAGAAATACAGCTGGGCACCTTTTAGGTTTTGGTTTTGAACAGCAAGCATAGTCATGCTGGCTCTAGAAAACCTAGGTACTTGTGACTCAGCAAGCAGTCACTTTCCTGAGTTAGCCCTGAAATGGCCCCCCAGTGTGCTTTTAGGGGAATCTATGCTGTGAAAGTGTGCTTCTGCACATGGGTCATAAAACCAAGATCTTAACAATTTATCTCCATTAAAGAGTCCACAGCACTATTTGCAGGAATATGGGTGTTAACCATGATACCTTGGCTAAATTCTGATTGTTTTCATTTCACCTCCTTTAAAATGCCTTGCAGCTTCAGATGGATGTGCTGTATCTCCCTGTCTCACTTGAATTGTTGTGTAGTATAGTATCATAGGGTTGGAAGGGACCTCATGAGGTCATCAAGTCCAACCCCCTGGGGTTTGCACCCAGGACTGTCTGTATTTTAAGGAGAGGTGCTAGCCACGACACTATTTGTATGTCTAGTCTGGCTGTGTGTTGTTTAAGGTCAGCTGGCTTCCACCCAGAGTTGGTTGCACTTTAAATGGCAGATGATGTTTTCTGGCATACATAGTTTGTAATCAGCTTTTTCTTTTTTCAAGTTTGCTGAGTCTTTAAGGATCTTTGGATGGAAATGTATATATTATCAGTGAGAAGAGGACAGGAGAATGAGTATTAATGCACATATATGTACACACACACCCCCTGGCATAATATGTGCCATGTACTGAATATGACTGTACGCAATGAATATTATTTTTATATACATTTGGCACATTTCTGGTCAACACCTATGTCGTTTGTTCTCCTTATAAATTCCTGCCTTAATCAACCTCCCTTTCCTTCCACTGGATTGTTGTTCTAAATTCTGCCTCTCTGTGTACCGTGAAGGATGGGTAAATAGAAAGCCGAAGAATTGACAGAGGCATCTGGGAGATTATTAATATTGAAAATATCAGCATGGATCAGCCCTTTCATCACAAGGCATGTTTACAAAAAGACCTTTCCATCACATGAGGATACTCACATATCCTGCCGGATTAGTTGATATTCAGTGCATGCCTCGGCATCTGGTTCTATCTCCCACTCTGTGCCAGTCCTGAGAGAGATTGTAGAAGGAGCCGACAGGTAGATAAATAGAGAGAGAAAACTGGACTATCGTCTCAAAGACAAATGCAGGTTTATGTAGATTTAGCTTGACAGAGGGCTGGGGAAGGATCAGTCATGTTTTCAGTCTGTGATCCTGGAAAGAGTTCTATGCCGGCTGCTGACTGAGGGGATGTCTCTATTATCTGTGCTCCTAAAGGGTAAACGCCCAGACAGGGTAACTGGCCTATTTTTCTTATTGCCAGATCACTGTGTACAGATACTTGTCAGGCAGGGCCTGCGCTTTTCTGTGTGTTTATACTGCCCTCAGTCCCTGAAGCCCTGATGGTGATTGGAGCTGCTGCTCATTACAGTAAAAGGAATAGTCCATGACCCAACCCCACATGAGTGAACCTCCACTGAAGTGATCTCTTAAAGAGAGAATTTGGTTCATCAGAATTAGAGGTGAAAAAAGGCCTGCCAGATCACAGCACCCAGTTCATTTTCCCCTAGCAGGGTTCCAGTATAGGATTGTTCCCCACCCCTTGTATTCTCCATCAGATTGCCCTGTCCAGCCATAACAGCTGCAAGCAATGGGGTTTCCAATACTTTCTTTTGATGACTAACATAACAAAGTTGACTGTTCATTAACAAGTACTGGCAACATCTTGCAGATACAGGGAATACCATTCCACAGTATCATCCCAAGGAGGTTTTTCTCTTGTCTCTCATTGTATGGGGGGGAGGTGGAATTGTAATCTTTTTGGGGCAGAAATTGTCTTTAGCATACACATACAGCACCAAGTCTAATGGGATCCCTGACTGAGTCCTCTAGGCACCACTGCAATAAAAATAATTAATAATTATTAAAATACATCCGTTTTACATTTCTTTCAAACCACACTGACAGACTTTTTAAGTGACGGCTAAATAACAGAAAAACAGCCTTTGTGAACTTGTGTCCCGACTCAGTACAGCTGTTTGGTTCAACCATGCCTGCCCCCTATTCATTGACTAACACACAGGAGAGCTGGGTTGCATGTGTGACACTCTCCTCGGGGGTACCCAGAGCTGTAAGGTGCCTTGCTAGTCCCTGTTCTTTGTGTGAGGGAGCCTTGTCTGTGCCTGCCAGGGATCAGATCCTTGACTGCACCAGTCACAGGGAACACAGCCACAACCCCTCAGTCTGTGAAGCCTCGGCTGTCCCCCTGCAAATAAGCAACAGGTCCGCTTCAACCCCCAAAAGACCTGAGCCTTCCCCTGGAAATGTTCAGCCCCTGTTGCACTGGATATGCTAAGAAATCACAGATCTACTACTCCCAAAGGTACTGTATCTCTCAGCTTACAGCCCTGTGAACTCACAGCACTTACTTAGATACATTTATAATAAATAAACATTATTAATTCATTTAACAAAGAACAGTGATTTGAAAAGAAGCACACAGAATTAACGGAAACAAGAGGCTGAGTAATATCATAACACACTTTCTAGAGCCTAAACAACTAACAATGCTTTCTCCTGTCTAATGAAGTTTAGCTTTCTCAAAGTCTCTCTCCCTGCTTGCCTGTGACCTTCCGTCCATAAGACAAGCATGCTGATAGCCTGTCCCCTAACTGAAGGATATCTGGGTATACCTCTTTACCCCAGATATAGTTCCAACAATCCACAGTCTTTACTCGTAAACAGAGTACCTTCTGCAGCTTGTTTTTGCCTGTAAAGAGCCTACTCTGGAGATTTTGCAATTTCTTGATTAGCATTTTGCCAAGACTATAAATAGGCATGCTTTTGGAAGAATACAACATGAAATTCATGTATGACCACAGAAGTAGAGAAGAGTCTCCTGCCCAGAAAAAAAAAAAATGTTTATCATCTGTTGGTGACCAGCTCCAACTTATTGATCTTAACATAATTCTCAGAATATACACATACCTCCTTATATATTATCTGTGCATACATTGCATAATGATTATGATAGTTAGCATGACACAGGTTTTTGGCAGACCTTGAATGGCACCCTTTGATGAAATATTATATAGGGACCAGACCCAGTACATCCCATCACCCTTTGCATGTATATGCCATCTGTCCATTAGCACTGAGGTCTTTGGGTCATAGCATTACTGCTTAGGGAAAGATTGTTCTTCATGCATGGAATTCCCCCTGTGCAGAGTGTCCAGTGTAATGTACATTTAAATCCCACTTAAACACCATTTTGAAGATTTAATGGTTTGTAGGCCTTATACAAACCTTCTGCAGAAGTCTGAATTTCAATTTTACTTGAAAGGATAGTAAGTGTTTGCAATATTGGGCTTTAAATTGGATACCTGCTGAATCCCTTTAAATTATTCTACTATAGGTGAGACGAGACGTTATCTTCTGCTAATGCACTCAACCACCTGACTAAACTTAAACTGTAACTGGAAATGAGAATTTCTGATATAACATGAGAAAGTATCCTAAGGAGGAAAAATACTTTAGATTTCATTTAAGTGATCTACAGACTGAAAAGACAGTGAAAAATGACCATTCCACCTGTCTCACACACACACACACACACACACACACACACACACACACACACACAC
>VOCP01058941.1:0-31289 GCA_007922195.1 Podocnemis expansa | reverse complement strand
AGTGGTGTGGCAAGCAGGCAGCCAGGGGGGACTGAGGCTCCCCCCCCCTGCTTTTCTGGTTCGGCTGCAAGCCGGCAGCTGGGGTGACCACAGCTCCTCTGCCTGCTCGCCCTGCTGCCGGCTGGGGGCAGCTGCAGCCCCTGTGGGGCAGCAGGTGCCTGACCCGGTCGCCCGACTGTCAGCTGGAGGTGGCTGCAGCCCCCCCCCCCCCCCGGGGCTGCAGCCGCCTCCAGCTGGGCACCCACCGCGCCGCAGGGGCTGCAGCAACCCCCAGCCAGCAGAGTGAGTGGGTTGGGGGTTGGGGCTGCAGATCGGCAGCGGGGCCAGCCAGTCCACACAGCTCCCTGGGCCCACAGCCAGGGAGCCCACAGCTTGCCCACCCCCGGGCAGGGCTCAAGGGGCACCCTGCATCCCCACCATTAGTGGGGCGCCCCATCCCCCATCCCCTGACCGCCTGCAAGCAGCGAGGGGAGATGTCCACTCCCCTAGCCCCTGGCCCAATTAATTTCACCTCTGTGAAATTGATCAGGTGGCAGGAGCCAGCCAGGGGCATGGGACCAACATCACCCCTGGCCTCTTGCAAACGGACAGGGGCTAGGCGACCCTTCCCCTGGCCACTTGCAGGCAGCCAGGGGCTCTTGGACCAGGGCCGTGAGAGAGCTCTGCTCCCCCTGCCCACCTGCAGCCACAGAGACCAGGCAGTAGGACCAGCTGGGTCCCCCACCAGCCACCCCGCCGGCAGTGGGGTGCCCGTGATCCCTCCCCCGCTGTGCCACCAGCAGCGGGGGAGGCAGGGGTTTTCCCCTGCCTGGCTCTCCAGGTGAGAGCCAGGCCTTGAGACTGGGTGGCAACATGGCCCTACCAGGGGGCCAAGTTGCCACACCTCCCATGCTGCCCCTCTGCTGAATCGAAATAGCATGTCCACACACAGCATGCTATTTCGATTTGAGGGTTTCCCTTAATTTGAATTAGCATTTTTTTTTTTAATTTGAATTAGCTTGTTTCAAAATAAGGACTTTGTTTCAAAATAACTCATTTTAAAATAACTTATTTTGAAATAACATTTAACATGTGGACATAGCCTATGGGAAAAATGAGAGCAAAAACTTGTTTTTATCAGGAAAGAAGGGATAATTATTTCAGAAACAGTTCTCTGACTGCCAAAACACACAAAGGAAGGCTCTCTGTCAGTTGGAACAGAGGACTGTGAGGCAGGCCTCCTTGATTTTACTCCTGACTCTGCTGCTGATTTACCTTGTGATCTCTCTTTCTGCCCAGATTTCTCCATCTATAGAGTGGAGGCAATGGTACTTTATTGTGGGCAGGTTGGGATGTTTAAATATTGAAGTTACACTTGTAAAGTACTGTGGGATCATGGAAGGGAAGGAGCAGAGTGTTGTTATTCACTCATACACTTCTAAGGAGGTAATCCTTGCTTAAAATCAATTCCTGCTTTTTTTCCCTATCCATTTTCTGCCTGCAGAAAATTAAGATGCTGTTCAGTGTGCCATCAAATTGGGAACCATTCCACATTTTATTTCCCTGTACCCATTGCCTCTCTCTTATCTCTTTATTTTTTGACTGCATTACTAGCTTATTTTCTTTGTTGGCAAAAGAAGATCCAAGTGCCTTTTAGAAACAGAGCCAGTAGGGGTGTAAACTCAAGGTAGCTTTCACCATCCCATACAAAAAATGGGTACTTGTCAGTATCACTCTTCACAGCACAAAGTCCTGCAGCTGCCTCCCTTTTATCTGGCAGAGCAATAGGATATTACATTATCCAGGATTCCAGGTTGAGGTGTCAGAGCAGAAAGATCTAAAATTGGCTCAGGAGTATGAGTCAATTTGCAAACTTGGAAAATCCTTGCAAGGACTGATAATCATCCAGGAGCAGTTCTTAGATAAACAAACAGCCTGGAGTAGTGCCAGATAATGGCCAGTGGTGCACGTACAGATAAGTCAGTCCAACCCTGAAGCATCCATTATTTCATTCACAATAGGTCCTGCAGATGCATGGCTTCAGCAGTGTCCCTTTTTGTTCAGTTACATAGACACTAGGGCTATGTCTACATCTAAAATCTTAGTTTGGACTTAGATAGTCTAAGCTATGTTGTTTGAAACTTAATTCAAACTAAGCACTTTTTTTAGTTTGAACTAACTTTTACTAACTTTACTTAAAAAAGCATGGTTATTTCGAACTAAAAAGCACGCTTAGTTTGAGCTAACTACTAGTTTGAACTTGTTTAGTTTGAACTAGCATGTCTACATTGTGCTAGTTCGAATTAAACATGTAAATAAGTTTGAACTAAGCAGTTAGTTTGAACTAACCATTCGTTTGAACTAGGCAAAGCCTAGCATAGACAGGGTTCAAATTAATTCGAATTAAGGCTCCTTAATTCGAACTAATTTGCTAGTGTAGACACAGCTAGGAGTTTGGTTCAAGGGACTGCTTACCTGTTGAAGCCTGAAGAACTTGCACTGTGGTTTAGGCCATAGGGAATGGCTATGCGCCACTAAACAATGAGTTCACCACTCCAAGTGCACTAGTGCTGTAGTGCATCAGTCATAAGTACTCCTTTTGGTGCACACACTCGGCACATGTCCTCCTAAGGTCTATTAGTGTGTGGCAATCTCACCAATCTGGAAAGAAGGTTAGCCCAGAGCTGCATTCAAATGTTCTGCTCCCAGCACTTTTGGGGTAAGTGGGGGTGGACGAAAGAAGACAGTGAAGAAATGGGAGGAATGGCAGTTCTGTGCTTTTGCCAAGATAGTCTGGGTGGCATCTGACATTTCAAAATGCTGTAAAAAGCCAGAAAGTAAACAAGCTTCATTAATTCCAGCAAAGGGCAACACACTTAGCTGGCAGCTTTTCCTTTTTTCTCTAACTTGCTGCTTTTCCCCGTATTGTCTATGGGATTTATTATCATTAATGGTTTCACAAATTGCATCTCAAGCAGAGATCTGAAATATTTAAAGAATGGTTAATTGGTAACCCCCAACCGTCCATTCCAGGTGGGTTGAGTCTTCCCTCTTTCTTTCTTTCTTTCCTTTCAGTCCCTTTTTGTCCCCTGCTCCCTCTTTTCTCTGATCTCTGTATTCTGTCCTCTAGAGAGCATCCTTACTCTCTTCCTTTGCCTCCCCCTCCTCTTTCTCCCCCTTGTTCTCCCTCAGTTGCTTGGTCCACCAGATGATGCCTCATCATTCCCATTGCCCACAGCGTTTTGCACAGTTGTTCTCCTGGCTGTTGGGATGTCAGAGATTTGGGGTGGAAAATTTAAATGAGGTGAACCATAAACCAGCTGTTTCCCATTTGCGTCTGTGTCCTACTGGCATGAAGTAACAGAAGAATTAAAAGGACAAAATGTCAGTGCCCTACAGAGACCTCTTTGGCACAAGAGTCTTTCACATGCATAACAAGGGGCTGCAGAATCTTAATACTGATGCCCAATAAAACCCAGGCTAAGCCCCACCGTAGGACATGCTCAGGGCAGGACTGTCAGGCAGAGTTACAGAAACAGGAGCCCTTCTCGTGGAGTCTACCTTACAGCAAAGCAGCTCATGAAGGCATCTGACAATAAAAGAGATGGAAAGCAGTGACAGACATTATTTGCAGAGGTGCCAAAGTATTTCTGCAAGGCTATGTCTACATTTGGTTAGTCCAAACTAAATAGTTTGAAAGTTAGTTCAAACTAAGCACTTTTTTTTTGTTTGAACTAACTTTTCTGTTTGAACTAAAAAAGCGTGGAGTTTGAACTAAAAGTTAGTTTGAACTAACAAAAGTGCTTGGTTCAAACTGCTAGTTCGAATGCATTTAGTTCGAACTAGCATGTCTACATTGTGCTAGTTCAAACTAAATATGCAAATTAGTTTGAACCAAGCAGTTAGTTCGATCTAACCAGCCGAACTAACTAGTTTGAACTAAGCTTTGCTTAGATTAAACTAAAAAAAAAATTTTAGTTTGAACTACGCAAAGCCTAGTGTAGACAGGGTTCAAATTAGTTCCAATTAAGGCTGCCTAATTTGAACTAATTTGCTAGTGTAGACATAGACCAAGGTATTTCAGAGCAGGATCACTGTAATGGTACAACATCCTGCCCTAATAATCACATATGCCAAGGAGGATCTAGATAGTGCTGCAATTCAGCATGAAGCACTCTTCCTCTGTTCTCAAGGCTGAGCCAATGGCCCAACATGATGTTGGTAGATGCTGTACTGCCTGTAGTGAGAAGAGAGCTGCACCCTCAGGCAGTGAATTTATGTTCTCAAGTGAGGATTTACAGTTTAATGCTCTCTGCCAAATGGTTCCTTCTGTGTGTTCTTGCCTAGGGAAGGGTCAGGCTCACCTGCAGAATGTGTAGACAACTAACTCTTCCAGGTCAGGCAGATGAATTTCTGTCTCATTACTATATCCTGGGAAATTCAAAACTGACAAAGAGAATTGTTTTCGTACCATGGAATCACAGAATCATAGAAACTGGAAGGGACCATGAGAGGTCATCGAGTCCAGTCCCCTGCGCTCAGGGCAGGACCAAGTACCCTCTTAAATGATCATGTGCAATTCAGCTGTGGAACTCATTGTCGCAACCAATCACTGAAGTCAAGAATTTAACAATATTCAAAAAAGGGATCAAATAATTATAAGAATATCAAAACTATTCAGTGTTCTCATAATTTGTGACTAATTTTGAAAGGATTACTAACTTTTATGTTTCAAGATTTAAGTCTTGAATTTAAGACTATTAGAGGGAAGGATGAGACCTAACGTGGGTACAGATTACCTTATATCAAGCTATTGTCAGGGTCTCGCCCCTGAAGCATCTGACACTGGCCCTGCCAGAGACAAGATACTGTACTAGATGGATCAGGAGTCTGATCAAGTCTGGCAAGTCTTATATTCCTGTAGTATGGTTATAGTCAGCATTGAAATACCAAAATGGGGGCAAAGCATTGTCATTTTTATTCAGTACTTATTTTGCACAAATGTGGAGAAGACTCACAACAGAGGAACCTCCTACCCAAAAATGGATGTATTGTCATCTCTTGTGGCCTGCCTAGACTTTCTTTTCCCTCTACTCTATTTAGTGTCACTCTCATGATTGGGCTGGTGCATGCAGCTCCTTACAGTCACGTCACCACAACAAGCACTGAGATTAGGGAGCCTTAAGACTCCCATTGATCTGAGACTCAATCCTAAAGATTGACGCTAGGTAATTGAGCCCCAGAACCTTCTGGGGTTCACCTGTCACAACCTGTCAAGCTTCCTGCTTTGTGATCCTGGAAGGCACCCACTTCCTTAGCCTCTGTTGGCCACTCTTCATGGTTAATAGCTTTGCTAACTTGATTGCCACAGGGATCTTTCCCTTTGTGTTTAAAAATCACCATGGAGACCCCTGCTGTGTCTGTGTACCCAGAACACCTCTTGGCCCTGGCATTAATTCTTCTGTAATGTACCACAAAATCAGCTTTAGCTTGGAGGACTGATCAAATAAATATGAAAACTGCTCCCAGGGGAAGTAAATATTCACCAGACACGCAGAAAGAAAAGCAATAATATACCGTGTAAGCTACTGGCTTTTATTAGCTCTGCTCCCTTTTCTCCCCTTGTAAAGTATTGTTCCAATGTTATATTAATCTTTACTCCAAAGCAAATTAAAGCAGGGACAGTTGTCAGCGTATTATTAAGAACATCTGTTTAATTAGGGCTGCCTTTGCATCAATTTGCGAGAGCAATGTAACGACCCTGTTCAGCCACTTCACTCTCTCACTCCCGGCTCCCCCTTCCTCCCTAAACTATGTGAATACCAGAGGAGGAATGTGTTGTGAATGCATGTGCACCTGCAAGTCCTCTACCACTCCTTATTGCATTACCACACAGCCATTCACATATGGTGGAAGTCCTTCCCATCAATGCTATTCTGTGGGGGAGGGGGGAACTGGTACTGTAAATTTTGGACGCTCTCCATCTTGAGAGTTCCTATTACCTCCCTCCCTTTTATCAGAAAGAAAAAAAAATCTTTAAACTGATCATGAACAATTATTGTGAGTAATTTGCTATTCCAGATCAGATTTACACTTGAGAATCTCCACATGATTTAAGAAATATGCATGTATCGAGTCTTCCTCATGAGGTAGACTGCTAGATTCACTTTACAGGAGTAAGCCCTTTAGCCATGTGAGAGGGGCAGGGTGATTACAATATTCTGATGCCTGTTCCTGATCACCCCTGGGGATTAAAAAAAAAAAAAAAACAGAGTGAAATACTAGGACCTAGATCAGAGATTGGCACCCCAAAGATAAGAAGAGATGGTTTTTTTTAAATTGGTCCAATAGCCAAGTGTTTTGGGAGCCACAATGAGTGCACCCTCCTGCTGGGAAGAGCTAAGCCAGGGTGCCTGACACAGGGTCCCCTGATTGGTGGGGCAAGGAGCCTCGAACCAGGAGCAGTCCCACTGCAGAGTCTCCCTGCAATTTGTGCAGGGGAGCCTTGAGCCTGATGCAGGCTGCCTTCAGGGTCCCCAGGTGGCAGGGGTCCTGAAACTAGGAGCAGGCTGCCCGCAAGTTTTGCCGGTGTCAGGGCAGGGCCCCAGCCAAAGAGCCACTAGACTGTCTGTATGTCTCTTTCATCTCTGCAGCATCTGAGTGCCTATTCCCTCTGTATTGCTATAGTCTCTTATCCAAGCAACCAGCACTGAATTAATCATTATGTCCAGTATCTTGGCGCAGAGAGGTATTGACTCTCAGATTCTAAGCTTGTTTGTTATTTGATAAGACTAAACTTCATTGGGCTGCCCAAGGTGTCACAACAAGCAATTTAATGAACTAGCTTTCTGAACTGTGGAGGCCAGAGCTGAGATCTGCACACTCACAAGTGAAATGCAGCTTGTAGATTCAATTCAACCTAGTCAGTGGGGCATCACAACCATGGTTAGATCACCATATTCCACAAAAACTCTGACTGAGAACAACTGTATACTTGCCAGTGAGGTGTGAAACAGCTCACTTTTCTCAACTCTCCACCCTCCCCAGGATCTTCACTTGTCCCATGTTCCCAGATTACTCATTTTAATCCTTGCACAGACCCATACACTGGAAGGGCCAAATCACTTGGCACACATTGATGTTTTGTGCTTGGGCAGTCGTGCAAAGCAGCTGCAAACCTAGAATATCTCGTCTTTTAAGCATGGTTTATGGCTACATCAAGTCACCTGACAGGTGCAAAGCAGTCCAAGCATGCCAATGAAGCTGGCCTCAGTTCCAGCTGGGAACTGAGACTAAATTCTGAAATACACCAAGAAAGACTGAGATTTCCAGATGAGGTTCGCACACTCAGGAGGTTTTGGTTTTTGGAAAAGCATCTGTATATCTGAGATTCTCAGAAACTCAGACTCTTGAGCCTTTGCCATTTTACCATTAGACATATTTAACCTGTAATTAGGTATTATCCATAAATGGCCAGCTGTAACATCATCACTATTTGCCATAAAAGAAACTCAAAGAAAACTTTCCCCAGAAAATCAAAGGGATTGATTTCCAGTTAAACAATAGTCTCTTTACACCACTCTGACAGTGTGTTGCAGTTGGAGTAAATCACATCTACCCCAGTTCTCAAGCTCCTTCACAGTGGTCTGGTCAGTGACCCCGTGGAGCTTGAGAATAATTGGCTTTACTAAAACAATAGCCAGTTATCACTGGTGGACATGCAGATGATTAATGAGACTGATCCAGGACTCATGGATTTAAGGGTGGGTCTGGATTGCTGGGTCAGGGTGTGGCTTGTTTGATCTTCCTTTCCTGTTTCTCCATTTCCTGTTGTTGCCATTGGATCTTGCAGTATTGGAATCCTTGCCACAAGGTCCTTTTCCATTTTGGTCATTTGAAACCCTTCATGCTGTCAATGTGGTTAAAAGGCAGCTTTAATGTCAATGAGAATCAGGCTAAAAATGTTTGCAGGAGATCAGAAAATTGCATGGAAACTCATACTCAGGGTTGAGTTTAAACTCCAGCCACCTGCTAAGCTGAGTTGCTCTCTGAGCTACCTGGTCTTACACCTCATACTCTTTTTGATGGAAAGCCTTCGACTGTGCTCACTAGCTGGCTCTCAGTACCAATGTGCTTGGCACTCTTCAGCAGTTGATCCTGCTGGATAGTTCCCCAGTAGCTGGGCAAGTCATAGGCAGACAAATACATAACCCCCAATGCCGGTCATGTCATGTTATAGAACCGGGACAGGCATACTCACACATGCAGCACCAGTCGTCATCTGTCTCGCTCCTAGCCAACCCCAGTTTTTCATTATGATTGAATTTCAACTCCCCCTGTTCAGGTCAGTTTTCAAAATTCAGGTCTTTATTCTCTTCCCTTTTCCTGTCTCAGACTCTATGAAACTAAATGAAGCTTTGGGAGTGGAGGTGGTTTCAAAAGTGAAAGAAGTGCCTTTTGCTTTGTCTTACAGCTGCTTCAAGCTATCCTGGGTGAGATCAGTGAAGTCATGGGCTATGTCCACACATACATCATTATTTTGAAATAACCCCTTTTGAAATGAGTTATTTCGAAATAAAATCCTTATTTCGAAATAAGTTAATTCGAATTAAGGGAAAACCTGCTTTCGAAATAGCTGTTGTTTCAAAATGGTTATTTTGAAACAAGGCCATTCGGACATGTTGTTTCAAAACAGTTGTTTTGAAACAATGGTGTTGTTTCGAAACAACGTGTCCGAACACTGTTGTTTCGAAACAACGGCTATTTCGATTAGATGTGAGGTTTAACGGTTTCAAAATAACAGCTGTTATTTTGAAACAACGGGTCCTGTTGTTTCAAAATAACGGTGCGTCGTGTGGACATGCCGCTTCTTATTTTGAAAGAACCTCTGTTGTTTTGAAATAAGAAGCCTGTGTGGACATACCCATGGACATCATCAGTCTCTGGAATTTTCAAAGGAATCCAAGGTAAGTAGGCACACAAATCCCATTAAATTTCATCAGAACAAACAAGGAGTCCTGTGACACTTTTAAAGAGCAACAAATGTATTTATTGCATGAGCTTTAAAATGAGCAAGAAATACATTCATTAGTCTTCAAAAGTGCAACAAGACTCCTTGCTTGTTTTGTTGAACTAGACTAACACAGCTGCCCCTCTGGAAACTGAATTCATCTTTCCCTTGGATTCCTTTGAAAATCACAGGCATTGGTGCGCTGTCAATTTCCAAAGGGATAGCTGTGTTAGTCTATTCCAGCAAAAAAAACCAAGGAGTCGTGTGGCACTTTAAGACTAACAGATTTATTTTTTCACATGAGCTTTCATGGGAGAAAATCCCATGTCAAGCTCATGCGAAAAATAAATCTGTTAGTCTTAAAGTGCCACACGACTCCTTGTTTTTATTGGTGCACTGGACACCCAGTCAGGGTTAAGGCTTTTGAGCACTTTGTTGATTATTATTGTTGTTGCTCCCAAAATGTGCTAATCATTGCACAGTTAGGAAAAGATTGCCCCTGCCCTCAAGAGCTTACAGTCAAAAAGAAGACACATACACACAAAGAGAGAGGCAGAGCGGCATGCAATACAACACCCAAACAGAACAACTGAGGGGGAAAATAGACCTATAGGTTGGTGCTTCAAGGAATTTGTTAATATATTCTGTATTTATTAGAGGCAAGGCTGGTAATACTGTCTATTACTAAAGTTGCCCAACATTTCCCATTGTAAGACCCCGTTTTCACTTGCTTGTAACATCTCCTCATATCTCCTGCCTAGGGATGGAATGCAATGTGTTATCACCATAAAGCGACTCAGCATACTCCAGACCAGGACTACAGAGGCAAAGACAGACAGCCTTTCTCTCCAATTGCTGCTTTGGGCTGAGGTGGAGCCAGAAACTGGAACTGGAAGCTGGGAGCCTTTCTGTCTTGTGTTCTCAATGGGTATGTCTACGCTAGAGGCTCTGTTAAGTTGCCTTTATCAAGGTCGACTTTAAGATGACTTAAAGTCGACCTTGTTAAGTTGACTTAGAGAGTCTGCACTGAAAACTCCTGTCGACTGCCTGCGTCCATACTGACAGGTGCAAGGTCAACCCTTCCCGGTGGCCAGAAGCTCTGGGAGGGGGTCTGGAGGCCAATAAAGTCGACTTAAACACTATTCCCCATCTATGCTGGCTTAAGTTGACTTAATAAGGTCGATGTAAACGTTAAGTTGACCTTCAGAGGTGGTCTTATTAAGTTGACTTAAGGAAGCACTTAAGTCGACTTAATAAAAGCTCTGTGTGGCTGCAGGGGTCTCCAGGTTGACTTAAGCTTCCTGAAGTTGACCTAAGGCTCCAGTGCAGATGTACCCAATGCCACCCAGGCATCATAAAGAAGGAAGCTGTCAAGGGGGGGGGGGTCAAAGCTCGACCAGAGAGAAGGGAAAGGAGTAGACTGATGTAAGGAGCCTGGTAAGATTGGAACCAGGGGTGAGGGAGAGAGAGAACTAAGACTGGGAATTGAAGGAAGGAGACTTTGACTGATTGGAAAAAGAGACTGGGACTGGGAGCCAACGAGATACATGGTATGGGGGACTGGGAACCAGTCTGATGGGGAAGACAGTGAGATTGGATTAGAAGCTGGACAGTTCATTGAAAAAGACAGAAGCCCTGTGGAAAAAAATAGCATGTGATCATGTAATGAAAGACTTTATCATAATGCATACACATAGGCTATGTTCACACAGGGCAGGCTTGTTTCGAAACAACACATTTCGAAACAAGCTGTTTCGAAATAATATGTTATTTCGAAACAACTTATTTCGCTGGACAAAAACCATGTCCGCGAAATAACGGAGTGAAATAGCAGGTGCACAGTGTGGACCTGCTATTTCACTTGGAGAGGGGACTGCAGGCACCCACAGGGTGCAGTGCAGAGGGGCACTGCATCCCATGGGGGCCTGCAGAGGGCTGCAGGCACCAGCGGAGTCAGGCGCAGGGCTGCGCCTCACTCCGCCAGTACCTGCAAGGGACTGCAGGCACCGCGCCTCACCTGGCGTTTGCATGCAGCCCCCTGCAAGCACCCGCCAGGAGAGGGCAGCGGGGCACTTCACCCCAGGGGCTTTAAAGCCCCTGCTGCCCCCCAACCTGGAGGTGCGGCCCCGGCGCGCGGCTGCAGCCCGCCGCTGCCGCGGCCGGAGTAAGCGCGGGCCGGAATCCCCGGCCTGACGCGCCGGCAGGGGGCGTGTCAGGGCATTCCCCCCCCGACACGCCCTCGGGAATCCCCGGCCTGACCCGGTGCGTCTGACCTCTGGTTTCGAAACAACCCTGTTTCGACAGGTAACGAGGTTTAGGTTGTTTCGAAAGCAGCACGGCCATTTCGAAAGAAGCGGTTTGCTTCTTTCGAAATGGCCGTGCGTCGTGTGGCCATGCCACTTCTTATTTCGAAACAACATCTGTTGTTTCGAAATAAGAACCCTGTGTAGACATACCCATAAGGGAGAAGAACTGAAGTTGCATAGGGAACCTTAATTCTGGCATGTACTAACTTTTGAGTGTGACTTTGAAACCTTAGTAATATTCCTTTAACCTAGGATTTCTTGGGTGTGATATATATTATATCAATAAAATCTCCCAAGGAAATGAATGTATTTAAAAGCTAACAGTTCTCCTTCACGCACACATAACCACTCTTAGTCTCAGAGGATTTGTTTGTGGAAGAAAAACCATTTCTAAAATGCAATCTGAACTCCAGGATTCATTGAAAGAGCATTGGGCCCCTGTAGCCAGCTGAATCATAGCTCTGCAAAGGACAAAAGCGGACAACTGCTAGCAGCAGCCAGCACATTCATGCCCTTCAGAAATAGAAAAAGCTTGAGCGTGGTGCCCCCACCAGCATTCTTTGTCCAGCTCTGTGTTAGATACATCTTGCACATCCCCCTTCATAGTGTATGGCATTTCCACTCACATACAGTGGAGCCTCTGGAGGCATAGCGTGGCACATGGTGTGGGTGGATCAATGAAATTTGTTGTCACTTGGTTACCTGCCGAGAAAGATTGTGCATGAGGAACAAGTTACGCAGCAGATTTCAATACCCATCAGTATAACTCATTCACCACAGCAGCAGGCACTTGTCTCTGTTTGCCTTGAATATGTTTTCCTGGAATAGCAACGTTTTCCTTTCCTTGGAAGCTTGACGCATCTCTCTCTCTCTCACTCGCTCTCTGAGATTAACACACCAGTCTGACCCCATGCTTGCATCACACTTATCTTCGCAGGTCAAATCTAGAGTGAAATCCTGACGCACCAGCTTGCTCTTGACCATTTGCTCCCCATTTCTGAGACACGCTTTATATCAAGCCTCTGTGTGGGTGTTTGCTGGCTGCCAGAGAAGGTTGAATCTTCTGGGATGAGGTCTTTTCATACTTTTCAGGATAGTAATTTATTAATGGGTGGGGAGGGGGTCAGGGAAAGTCTCTTTCTGCCCATTATAAACTGTCTCTTCTGAGTACTCCCACAGAATTTAGGGACCAGTGCTTTGTGACTGAAAAAAAACAAATGAACCACTATTTGCACACGTGCGCGCACGCGCACGCGCACACGCACACACACACACACACACACAATGCATAAAACTGTGCAGATTGCACCCATTTACACACATGAGTCATCCATTTGGTATGCCCAGTGAGTGTGTAATTGTGAGTATCTGTGAATCATACATTTTTGCTGTCAGACTCATTATATCCAACTTCAAAACTGTGGAGCTTCCTGCCCAATAATACCCAACCCATGTAATGTATTTCCACTCTCCCCTCTCACATTTCTTTCTTTTCATATGCTAGGTATTCTTATTTATTGATAATATTGTGATATACTATTCACCTCAGTCAAAAGGTTGAATGCCTTCTCATGCCTCTCCTCTTTTAAGAACTGAACAAATAAATCACTGCTTTGGAATGCAGTTCACTCAAGTTCACTGCTCTAGTAAATGGTTTGCCATAGCTCTAAGCATAATGTAGATGTAGTGGTAGGTTAAATGCCACAGTACAGTGGTCTGAGTCAAGGGCGAATTTGCTGCCATTGTATTGCTGTACTGGGAGGCTAATGAGGTAGCAGTGAACAGAAGTGGGAAGCACAGGGAACATGGGCCCTGATTCAGCAAAATACTTAATTCCTGACTTTAAGCATAGGATTAACCATTTCAAAATCAAAGACTGTGCACTTAAAGTTACGTGCTTAAACACCTTGTTGAGCTGGGTCTTTTGCAGGGAGCAGGTGGGTGTTGTTGCTGAAGGGAGAATGTAAAATCTGAGCTGCTTAGGTCAGAAGTAATGACAGGTTAAAGTACATTTTTCTGCACTTCTGCAGTCTTTGTTACACCAAGAGGCACATTTTGCTGAAACAGAGGGATCCCATATGCTCCTAAAACTAAATAGTTGACCCTAGTTAGGTTTAATCCAGGATGCAGATAGGTCAGATGGCTAGCATAGGTGAACTGATAACTATAAAGTCTTACTTGAAAACAAGCATAGCAGCTTACAGCTGCTTGCAGCTTTGTAGAAGGTTAGTTGCCTGAGGACCTTATAACTGCACAGATCTTTGTCCCGCTAGGGCAGGCATGTCAAACATGCAGCCCGCTGGCTGGATATGGCCTGCGAACATCTTCCATCTGGCCCGTGACTGTGCTCCATGGGATATATCTCTCTCTCTGTCTCTCTCTCTCTCTGTTAGCAAGAGAGGTCTCGCATACACAGCAGTCTGAGATGCCATGAGAATACCTTAATATTTTGATTTATGATATGCGTGCCCCATCTGAAGTACATTTAAGTTAAAAGCTGGCCTGAGATAGCAAATTAGTTTGACACCCTTGGTCTAGGAATTCACACATTATCCCAATTCTGCAAACTGCTGGGCACTATCAATTCCCATTGACTTCAGTGGCAGCCGATAGCCCTGAGCTCCCTTGCAGGATAAGTCTTGTAGCAGAAGGAAACTACAATATAGGTATTATAGAGCAAACCAAAAAACTTCTGAATACTGTCCATGGCCAGTGCTTGGTGCCAGCCTTGGGAATGTGGATAGAATAAGCAAGGTCTAGATGCAAGTTAAGAGGTAAACTCAAAAAGCAACAATTTTCTCCTCAGAAGTTACAAATGAATGTTCCTGACCAAGGAGAAACTTGCCCACTTTCATATTAGGGAACAGTTTTATTTAGGTTTGTGGGACCTCTATTTATTTGTAAAGGATTTTCTTTGCTCTCCAGATAAACTCCAGTTATACCTTTTGTGTGAGAAGTTGGGGTGGATAAATTCAGAACCTGAACAAACCTTTGCCCTGAGCTCAAGTTGAGCCAGAGCTTGTTTACAAAAATAATATGAGCCTATCTGTAATGTTTCAGTTCAGCCTGTTAGAAAAATTGAAGCAAATTGCAAAACTCAGATTCAGATCTGAGTTCCTCTGAAAGTCTGGATCCAGAGCATCACTTCAGAATCCAGTTGTTTGTATTTTTGGGTGATTTCTGTACAGTCTGGTTCTGGCTGGGACCACAAGTGCCAAAATACCATCAGAGAATCTATTTTCATGAAGTCCTAAGTCCAAGATCATCAATTTAAGAGAATCAACTAGTTCTGATTTTTATCCAAAATGCACCTCCAGAACTTCTGAGCGCCCCCCCCCCCCTTCTAGCAAAGGAATCACAGTCAAAAGACCCAGGACATACACAGAAATCACCCTAAACAGGAATCAATAGATGTTTTGTATTGCTTGAGTTGCAGCAAGGGGGCAGCTACAAATGTGCTTCACAAGTGATACAGAGCAGTGGTCGTCAAACTTTTTTCTTCAGGACCCAGCTCCAGGTCCCTCTGCCATGCAGCAACCCTCCACTGTGAGGGGGAGGAGGGACCAACCCCCTCCAAAGGATCATCGTTGGCCTGCAGGAGAACAAGAGGCAGCCCCCCACCCCTGATCAGTGCCAGCCAGCAAAGGAGTGAGGGGCTCCCAGAAGCAGCGCAGGCCAACAGGGGTGCAAGGGGCAGCCCCCAGTCCCCCCCCGCGATGCTGCATGGTTGCCACGACCCAGTCCCTACGAGTCTGCGACCCAGTAATGGGTTGTGACCCATACTTTGACAATCACTGATATAGAGTATAAGATGTTCTTGGCTGGTTGCAAGAAATAAAGTGTAAGCCCTGGCAAGTGAATTTATTATAATACATTAAGTCACTAGTCTTGCCTCTTTCCACTCAGCAATGAACAAGGAGAGATACACTGTGTGCTTACATAGCATTGAAACAACTGACAGGCCACAAGAATGGCAAATATGTGACTTCTCATCCAATTTAGGGACCTAATTTGGATAATGACTTTCTGTGGATGGGATCCAGATCTCATCTTATTCCTTACTCAATGGCTTCACAAGCTTGGCTTTATTCTCCTTATGGGGAGACAAGACAGATAACAGTTTCCAAGCAGAGAAGGAAATGGTGCAGCCACCATATGGATACAGCAGGCTCGTCCAACCTGTGGCCCAGGGGCCAGAGTCCGGCCCACCAAGAGCTTTCATCCGGCCCATGGAGTGCTGTCCCAAGAGCCTGGGAGCTGGGGCTGGCCAGGGCCCTTGTCACCTTCCCGCCCTGTGCACAGCAAAGCTACAGAGAGGCGTGACATGGCTAGAGAGCTGTTCAGGGGCTGGATTTAGCCCCTTTCAAGTGAGCAGGAGGCGGATAAAGGGGGAATGCCCTGAGCAATTTAAAATCCTGACCTGGACATTCCCCTCCACTCCCCCGCCCCAGTTCTGCTCTCCTCCCACACCCCTAACCCCAGCACCCCTGTCCTTCCTGGCAAAAACTCTCCTGTAGAGATTGCTACCCCTCAGTGTTTCTGGTACAGAAATGCCCAATGCCAAAACCTGTGACCACTGCATAGCTGCCACAGTTTCTGTCCTGTCTGTCTGTCTCTGTTCTCCGCTCCCTCTCCCCAGCACTGCTCTCCATTCCCTGAGCAGTGCTTGGCAGGGGGTGTGGAAAGCAGAGTTGCTGGGGTCCCTGTCAGGAAGTAGCTGAGTCCTGCCACCCAGCCACTCTGCTCCCCCCAAACTCACCCTTCTTTCCCTTCCCTCTTCTGCCATGCTCCCCTGTCCTGCCTTACTCCCCACACTCTGCCTTGCCCCCTCACACAGGCACCCCTGCCCGCCTTGTCTTCTGTACACAATGCGTGCAAAAGCAATGCCAAATTTTACATTAATCATTATTTTATTAAAGTTTATTAATAAAGATTGATTTCTTTGTCTTTTATATCAAAAATTTTCTCACTGCCCTCCCCCCCAACAGAGAAAAAAATTGCAGTGTGGCCCTCACCCAAAAAGGTTAGACAACACTGAGATACAGTATGAGCAAGCTCCCGCCTCGCCTTGCCCCATCAATGTATCTCAAATCTTGCTGAAGAGACACTCCTGCGAGTGACTCATTCTCTTGTCCCTTTCATGCTTTGGTTTCTGCAGAGTCTTCCAGCAACCGGGTCAATTAATGGCCACTGCAATGGTAGGCTTCTGATACAGATGCTTGTTTGCTAGGAGCAGGGCTGAGATGTTCCAAGCTCAGTTCACATAAGCTATCCAACAGCCATCAGATGGTGACAGATCTTGGCCACAACTGACCTGGGGTGTATTTGAATTGGTGACCTAGTAATGACAGTGAAAGGGTCCTTTACCAAGAAACAATCTGAAGCTCCACACTGCTCCTCAACCTTCCCTCTGTAGGCCTGGGATTAAGTGGTGAATTGCTACAGTTGTATTTAAAAAAATACACTGTAAATGAAGATCACAAAATCAGCAACAAATCTTCTGCTAGATTCTGCTGCTACACACCTGAAGCCCCACTAAAGTTAATGGGTTGTGCAAGGTGACCAAAAGGAGACTCTGCTTCTATACACACGTGGACCGATTCTTAATTGCTTCAAAGTATTTTTCACCCTTTTTGCATAAATGCAAATAGTTATACAGGTCCTGATCTCATATAAACAAAGGTCTCTTTACATCATTCTGGCACCGTAAAAGGGCCTTAAAGTAGGAATATGTTACACCACCTCAAGGCCCCTTCACACTGCTGGAGCAGTGTAAAAGTGTAACTGAAAATTCAGGCCCCTGACTGCAAGGCAATAGTAAATCTGGGTTTGATTCTAATCTCATTTACTCTGACCACAGCAGTGTAATCCCATCAGCTCCAGAAGAGCTGGGCTGGATTTACACAGAGGTAAGTGTGATCGGAATCCTGTCACAATACTTTTAGCTGTGAAGAAGTTGACACTTTCCGAAACAATACAACCTAGGAAGGAGAACAGGATTTTTCCAATGACTTGTTTTAAAAGATATTGCTAGGATATTGATTTATTTAAATCTGGGTGGACGTAGTAGTATAAATATTAGGCATCGTGAAACAGACTGTATCATTTGAGACCTCAAATAGTATTTTAAATTGTTTCCATTAAAGCTTTGCAGTTCACCTTTCAGCTTTTTATGGTGGGTTTTAAATTCTAATGTGCAGAGAGAGGACATAGGTAGGTAACTGTTAAAGTTCCTTCCATGTGGTGAACTCTGGTTGCTGTTATGCAGAGAATACTGTGTAGTACTCAGGTAGCCCTCTGGCCAATAAGACTGTGAACATGATGTCATAAATGCAGCTGGGTTTCTGGTGTGAAGCCCATGGGGGACCTTTCTGTGTTTACTTGGTCTAGAGAGCTAAATAGCATTAGGTTAGAATCACCTTTTTAAGTTGCTAACTGTCATAAAACGCTTGCTGATTTGGTCAGGGATATTCTGATTACAGCTGCAGTGATCATTATAATCCAAAAAAACCCCAATCCCAGAGTGTGGGACACAACAAAGACATCCTAATGTTGGCTATTCAGAACTCAAGCCTTGGGTGTGAGACTACAAGATAGGGACCTAGGCAAGTGGTGGGAGAAATAGTGCTGCTAGTTGGACCTCTCTGAGCAGGATCACCACCCCTCAAAGTTCAGATTCCAGCCATGCTTCCAAAGTCCTGATTTCTTGGGATCATTAAAAATCCCATGGTACTTTTGGCAGGAGCAGCACATTGTGTTTTTATTCCACCTTGGACAACTTTCTCCCCTTTAGTTACACATGGATACAGGATTCTTCTCACTGATCTAAAGTTTTCTTTAATGGCATCTTGTGTTATCAAATAGCACCTATGCTCCACCCCAGAAGTAGCTGCAATGTAGTGATAGTTTAAATCAGTGGCTCAAAACCTTTCCAGGCTACTGTACCCATTTCAAGAGCCTGATTTGTCTTGCATAACCCGTTTCACCTCACTTAAAAACTATTTTCTTACGAAATCAGACATAAAAATACAGAAGTGTCACAACACATAATTACTGAAAAATTACTTTCTCATTTGTGCCATATAATTATAAAATGTATCTGTTGGAATATATTATTGTACTTACATTTCAATATACAGTATATAAGGCAGTATAAACAAGTCATTCTTTATATGAAATTTTAGTTTGTACTGACTTTGCTAGTGCTCTTATGTAGCCTGTTGCAAAACTAGGCAAACATCTAGGTTAGTTGTATTCCCTGCAAGACCTTTGCTTGCATTTCAGGATACATATACCTGTGATTGAGAACCATTGGGTTAGATGATACCTGCTTTGTAAAACTCTTTGGAAGGCAACTAACTTTAGCAGGAGACTGTCTCCAACACCCTTCTCCTCATCCTACTAAATTCCCTGCTACCTCAGGACTCCTCCAGCACTGGAAGCATAAACCCTACAGAAGGACCATCAATCTGCCCCACAAATATGATAGAGGCACTACCACTCTGACCCCATAACCACTGATCATTTCCCCATAACCTTACAGGACAGCAGTAACCCCTAACTCCCTATGGGGTTAATTCTTCCATACATTGTAAATCCTGTTGAGATGCCCAGATAATGACAATATCTTTCCCCCGTTCCATCTACCCTTCCCAGTATGATAGGCCTGGTTATGCATTGCTTACCTGGTTATGAGTTGCTTCCCTGGCAGCTTTCCCATGACCTTTGCCACAAACCCATTCTCTTTTGTTTTCTCCTAACCCTCCGTCCTTTCTCTCCCTATGCATTCCACCTCTTCTCCCTTTCCCCTTTCAGACTTCTCCCCTACGTGGTCTGCTCTGTCTCTGACCCTGTCTTCTCCTATTCTCTCTCATCCCCTGCTCCCGCCTCCACAGTGCTGAAAGTCCAAGCTAAGTACAGTGATTGCAAAACTCTAACCATCTGGCATCTCCAGAGGAATCCCACCTTCCCACAGTGAGCTAGCCCCAGGGCAGTATCCTTAGTATCTGTATCCTTCATCATACTTTATCTCCTGACCATCTCAGGCCTGGGATGCAGGAGGATGCATTCATTTGCTCAGCTCACAGAAAGTGGATCACAGGCTGAGGAGTCAGACAGCTCTGAGTCTCATATTGTTGCAGAATGAGATTCCCATGAGCTAGTCACAATTACTCAGCACCATCTGCCAGTGTGCAAAGCCTTGTTGGTCTTTCAGTAGCTGGAGGAGATTTCTCTTCATTGCCAAGTGTATTCTCCTTAAATTATACATGTACCCCCATCCCCTATATCTTGGTTTCCAAATGCACAGGCGGAGATGACGCAGCAGGAGCAACAGCTGCAGGAGTATTGCCAACCTGCTTTTCCAACTGATATAAAATGCATTGTACCTTTTGGCTCAGATTGGGCTTGCTTCCTGCATGGGTGCTTAAGTGGGAAAGAGTGTGTTCAGCCTTCCCTCCCACCCTGTCCATGGGCACCCCATTCCTAAACTCAGAGGCCAGGTACCATCACATTGTCCCTTCCAACACTCATAGCCTCTGTATTCCAGGCAGCAGAGTGCTCCAGCAAGTACATTATCTGTGTGTTCAGGGTGTTCCTGGGGTACTTATGCTCCCCTGACAACAAAATGTCATGGAGTCCCCACTTAATGGACCCTTTATCTGGTGAGGAGTGGGCAAAGGAAGGAAAGTCTACAGGCCACAACCATCCCAATTCTCCTCTCCCCCACCTCTCCTTCTTCCTGAGGTCCCCACTACTAGCACTCTCTGCCCTCTGAGCTGAGCTTATTTATTATGTTCCATGCAGGTTTCCAAGTGTCTTAAGAGGTGATATCTGCTACTCAGCTTCCTGGGTTCATCAGTAAACCAAAGGCCTTGGGAAGCTGAGATACCATCTCCTCAGCTGCCCAGGAAATTGCATGGCACATAATAAATAAGTAAAAAGTTCTGCTAGAAGCCCACTCAGTCCTCAGCCATCCCTTTCTAGGGAGGCCATTGATTGTTCTGCCCAGGGGGCTGGAATTGCTTGCAATGGGCCTGCCACAGACTCCCCAAGGAAGCACCCATCTCAGAGCTAGGCCCCCTCAAGCTGGCATGGCACAGCATGCTTTCTGTCTGTGTTTAACCTGAGTAGATTTAGCTATGGAGACCGACCTCATGGGCAGCCTGACCAGCAGCAAACACTTCCCTCACCCTGCCTTACTCCTGTGCCTCCCCACTGAGGTGAAAAAAAAAAACCTATAGGAACAAAAACGCTGTTCAGTTTCCATGGTCCATGCCATCCTCTGCTGACTGTGACATTCATCCACTAGGACTCGGACTAAGGCCTCCAAGCTCATCTTGTCTAGTTATTAGCTTGTATTAAAGCAGCGCCCGGAGGCACCCTAGTGCCAGATGCTGTGCAAACAACTAATGAGAGACAGCCTGTGACCCAAAGAACTCACACGCTAACGCCACAAGACAGCTTACAGGTAAGTGGGAAAACAGAAGTAGGAGTCAAGGTCACACAGCAGAAGTACAGAGAACAGAATGCAGTATTTCTGACTCCCAGACCAGTTCAGTGCCCTACCCACCACACCATGGTGCTTCTTAATCATACAAGCCAACACACCCAAGAGAGGGGAATTTTCAGGAACTGTCAGCCTGATCTGGATCTGAAGCAGTAACCAAGTCCATAGCTATGCTGCAGCTGCGGATGAGCCTCCCAGCAGAGGCTGACAGATTCACACTAGCATGGCTTGCGCTACCCTGCTAAAAATAGCAGTGTGGACATGCCAGCCTAGGCTCTCAGTCCTCTGGGTCCAAGTTTGACTGGCTAGCCCTGAGTCTCTGGCAGTGCTGCAACATCCACACTTCTATTTTTAGTACACTGGCTCAAGTCTGCTAGCACAAGTCTGTTTGCCTGAGCTGGGCGGCTCACTGTCCACTCCAGTGTTTGAATACTCCAGGAGAGAAAGGGTCTCTGGGCTAGTCTTCACTAACAGCAATACCGCCAGATCAACCTTCCCAATAAACTGATCAGTCTGTGAAGCTCCACTCAGTAGATCAGGAAGCCACTCTATTAAGACCACACTGGCAGCTAGAGGAGTGCTGAATCAAAGGGAGGCCTCTCCCTCGACTCTGCACAGTCAATGTGCAAGGCATAGGACAACCAAATGGAGATATGCAAGTTATTTCAAATAACTTGCATTTCTCTGTTCAACTGTTGCCAAAAATGACGGGCAGTGTAGAACCGCCGTGTCTCATTTTCAATCCTCAGAGCCATCCACTCTCCCATGTCTTCTTCCCCTCACTTAACTTCCTGTTCTTTTTCTTTTTGTCAAAATCAGGGCCTGGTTGGCGCACTGGAGCCCAAGTCCCAGGCAGATTATTAACACCAGTAATAAAGAGCACAACTTTATAAGGACAAGGAGTTTGCTAAACTCATTAATTTTACTCTTAATAGGAAATTAATGTACAGAAAGGCAAAACTGGGCCAACAGTAATTGCTTTTTGGGTTTAGAACACTAAGTAGAAAAGTTAAAAGTCATTTCCAGCTATTGCTTTCTTTCTTCTCATTCACTCTCTTACTTGCTCTCTTATTTTTGCTTCACTAGAATTGATTTTTTTTGCCTATGCCTTTTCTTCATTATGAGTCATTATATTTCATCATTACAAGACTTTGGTCATATTTCACTGCTTTCTCATTAGGTTTTTATAATTCTCTCTCCCAATATTAACATACAAAGGCAAAGCCAGCACAGAGAATTCAACAGGTTCAGCCCTATATTAATGCTATGGCTCATGCCGGAGTTAATTAGCAGCCATATTTCCAGTCACTTTTGACCTTTACGCAGACAGCAGCAATCTGTTTTCCCACTTCCTTCTGTTGATTGCATGGCCTCCTTTCAGTGTAACCCTTCAGGAGGATACCTCATGAAATGAAGGTTAATACCTTGTAAAAACATAAATACCAGTTCATACCATCTTAGGACTGAATTTTTTTCAACAATGGGACTTCAGAACTTGGGTGATGGAGGAGTGGTTACTGAATAACGATACATGAGGAAAGCTTTGTTTTACACCACAACTACATTAGACGTAAGTGGCACAGTGGGTTTCTGCCCCCGGTGTTTGGTACATGAAGCCTATTTTTGCTGCAATCAGAAAGGAGTTTCAGGTTAGGGTTGCTGCTGTTGCAATGTTGCACTCCTGGGAGGGTTAGCTGGCCAGAATCCATGAGCTCTGGAGCTAAATCCATGAGCCACTATTTCCTGAGTCAGGGGTGTCGCTGCTGCTGAGCCCACAGTGCTCATATCCTGCATGTCTCTCCTCTGGCCCTGCCCCGAGTCAGCAGAAGGGCCACTGGCTGGTAGCAGCAGGAGCTGGATCCGGGCTGGAGCTGCCTGCCATTGACGGGCAGTAGATGGAGCTGGATCTGGCTCTGGGCCGCCTGCCACTGGCCAGCAGCGTAAAGGCAGTAACACCCCTGTCCTGAGCTAAATGACTCTTCTTTAGTCAAGACCAGACGTGGCCAAACTGCGGCTCGGCAGCCGCACGTGGCTCTTGAATGAAAATGTATGGCTCACGAAAGAATGTCAGCAAATCAGTTTTGTAGGTAAAAGTATATTGCTATATGCCTCAGTGCAGCTCTTGAAGGTTTAATAATGAACTTGTGTGGCACTTGAGTTCCATAAGTTTGGCCGCCCCTGGTCAAGACTGTAGCAGGCTCATCAACTTTCTGTGTGTGGACAGTCACCACTAAAGAGGAGCAGAGAGCCACACTGAGTGGGAGTGGGTTGTACTGGCACATGCAGTAGAGCAGCATATCTAGGAGCACATTTTTCTAACGTGATTATTTATTTTGGGTGCTCAGGTTTTTGAGGCCTAAATGGAGACACCAAAAAGGGGAGTCTAATTCCTTCAATTCGTCCTAAGCCCCACGAAACTATAGTCTTCCCTCTGCACTGGTATTAAGAGGGAACACAGGAAGCTGCAGCCACTTGAGAGAGAAAAATGAAAGGAGGGGTGAGTCTGAGTCCCAGTCCCACTTCATCCTCATCACACCCATAGCAGGGGCTTTTCAAAGCAAGAGAGATGATTGTTCAAGTTAACCACCTCCTGGGGCCTAGAAGAGGGGAAAGGGTGAAAGCCTCACCTTCTTTCAGGAATTCCTTAGTAACAGTCCCTTTCTGCTCTCATAATTCCCTGAGACCCTCCACCCTTCTAGGCCCTGGAGAGAAAATGTGAAGAAACATAGATGTCATTTCCTTCCCGGATCCTCCCCCACCCTGTAGGAATTTAAAATATCTTCACCCACCCCTTGAAGACTGCCTCAGTTGCCCCTTCCTTGCCCAGCCCTCATCCATTCCCATTACTTTAAGTGGCTAATTACAGAGCATGTCACTGCTGCTTCTCAAGCAGAGGGGAGAGACGCTTGTTGCTTTCCATAAATTTACTCTGAAATGCTAAACTCTGCTCTTTGTCACAGAGGATTTATCCCCACTATATTTTATAGCTGCCTTTGGAGAGCTCCCACACTCCCCTTCTCCTCCCAGCTCTCTCTCAGATTGAACCACTATCCTTTGCTGGCAAGCATTCTTAAGAAGTTTCATCTCTAATTGGCTGCAAAGATCAAAGTCTCATCCAAATCTTAGACAGACGGCGACTGGTTATATCCCATCATTAGGAGCCGTCTGTCTTCGCCACTAGCAGGTTGGCATCCAGCACAGAGTGATTCCCAAGGCCCCTTCCTAAGAAGTGACTAGTGCTAAGCATCTGATTTTGTGAGCTGCCAGCTACCCTCATCTCCCATTCTGAATGCTCACTGTCCCAGGAACTGCTCAGCATCTGGCAGCATCAGACCCTGCTCCATCGGCCTGCAGTATAGTGCAGACAGGCACTGCTGTACATCAGCTTTTTTTTCTTTCCGTGGAGAATTGTTGGGTTACCCACCCAGGGACCAGTAACAGTCACAGGCCACATAATCCACTGAATGCAGGGAGAGATCCCTACAGCTCCCCCTCACCCCCAGGCTTGGCAAGTGACCCGTACTACTAAAGGAGTAAGAAGGAGGTACGGCTGCAGCACATGCTCTTCTCCCCGGGCCTGTCATGCAGGAGTCGTAGTACAGCAGCTATGTTCCATGAGGCCTCTAGGAGCTACTGAACACCCCTGAAGCACAATGCCACTTGCACTGCCCCCAGTGCATGTCTGTGTCTATAAGGCACAACACATCCTGTAGGATTAAACTGCCTCCTTGTGAGTGCTCTATAGCAATGAGACTTGGGGCTGAATGCACATAGTACCAAATAGGAGCATAATAGCTGCCCTGCTAGATCAGACTAATGGTCCCCATCTCATTTCTGTACCCTGTATCTGCCAATGGCCAGTGAGAGGCACTCAGGGGAAGCAATAAGAATCCCAATAATGCACACTTATCGGATCACCTGTTGTCCCACGGGGGAGGCACCTTTGTCATAGTGGGTGGTATGTGCCCTGATGTAGGAGGATTTATCCCCTAATTCATTTTATCTTCTTAACTGTGTATGTTCTCATTATTCATGTCAATCCTGTTTTGTAATACTCTCGTCTTCAGTGATATCTTGTGGGAGTGAGTTCCACAGATAAATTGTACATTTTAAATAATTTGTGTATAATCCTTTTACATGTGTTGTCTTTCCAGTTATCCCAATCTCACCTTCCTTAAGTGTTGTGATAGATAGATAGATAGATATTGAGAATTCATATAGTACTTTATATATCTAAAGAGCTGTACAAAAGAGACTAAACTTCCCTTTCACCACAGTATGTCCAGTGTGATAGAAGTATGCATTCTGTGGGCCATATGAGTTTGGTCTCTGGGGCTGTCAATCCCGTTTGTTTCACCAGCAGTAAACTCACATAAAGAAAAATCACTAAATTCAGTGTCTACCAAACCTCCCTGCCACCATTTTCTGCAGGTTCCTATTCCTCATGGTGTTTGACAACAGTCTCATCTGCACTTGAAACATCTTCAGACAAATGAACCAAACCCAGTGACAGGCTGAGTTGTTCCCCTCCTCCCTCCTTCTGCTAGGTCTATCTTCCAAGCCTGGCATGAGAGGAGATGAGGAACTTGGAATTCACTTCACCTTCTGCCTGCCATTCCAGAAGGAGGTTTTTCAAAATTAAGTGCTGTGCGGGCTCATAATGAACAGCCTTTGCTTAGCCAGAAAAAGCATCTTGTGAACACCAATGGGAAGCTGATTGATGAGTTCCAGACTCCCTGGCGCAGTGCTGGAGGAAACCAGAGACTGTTTTGGAGAGACAACACTGAAAAAAATCTAACTGGTCCTACTAATAAGAGATCTTCCATTCTACTCAGGCTCTGACGTGGTGATCACCTTGGAGAATCTGTAGTTGCCTTGACAAACACACTGGTTGTTGTGCACTGGTCTGCAGTTAAATGGTACCTGAAACCGTAACAAAGACCTGAAAGATGTAGATCTTATGTCACTCAGGCTGGGTGGGTGAGTCTTTTCACCATTGCCTTAGTGAGTAAATCATGCAATGCTCAGAAGCCAATCCTATGCAAGGTTTTATCCTACCCTTGTCACTGTGGTATCTGAGGGTATGTCTACACTGCAGAAAAGACACGCAACATTTGAGTATCAGATCCTGGGTCAATGGTCTCTTGCTCGTGATGCTCACACTAGACTGGAGTGCTAAAAACGTCTCTGTAGACATCCCGGCTTAGACTGGAACTCAGACTCTGAAACCTGGTGAGGGGGTGGATCTTGGAGTCAGGGCTGCAGTTTGATCCTGAATATCTATACTGTTATTTTTACCGCCATAGCATGAGTCAAGCGAGCCCTAGATAGTTGACCAGGCTCTGGGACTTGTTACCGTGGATCTTTTTTTGCACTGTAAATATACCCAGCTTGTCTTTCGGTACCTCACTAAAGTACATGGCTAACGTTTTTCTTGTCTGGCGTGTACACTGTCATCCTTTGCCAAAGGGGCAGCTGGGGGGAAGAAGGGGATTGTTTTGATCAAGTTATTTGAGGTTGATTTTGGCAAGGGGCAGTTAAGTTAAATGTACATTCTGCTTGTGTGCATGTTAGCAAAGGCAGGCCAAAGAACTTTGCGTTGCACTTGCAGCAGAGATTATGAGGTTTGGGATGGTCCCTAACTCCTGTGGGAGTTCCTTCCACAGTCTCGACTGGATCCTGAAGACGTTCTGTTTCCTGTACAGACAAATTTTACCTGAGGCACTAAAGTTCAGTGGTCATACTTCCCTCCTCTGAGAACTTTAGCACTCACCCTCTAGAGCTTTATGAGCTGGTGTGTGAATATTGGCAGTGACTCAATATCCCTGGTGTTTGATGCTCTAGTTATTGAGTCCTACAGTATTCAGAGGCGGGGAACGTGAAAGTGAGTGAGCATGTTCTGCAGTGATTATTGTGCTCCCACACTGGAGGTATGACTCTTAGCCTCAATCCCCTGATGTGTCTTCCAGTGCATTTAAACGCCCATATTTACTTGTGTACAGGAGGAAGGAAGTGAAATTATAGCCTGTATAAAAGGTTGTAAAGTCTGGCTCTAGCTCTGGCATGTAATGTTCTGGCAATTGATAAAACCACTGTGCTCTACACGTTAGGGATTAGGTGACAAAACAGACATTGGATGTGGAGGGGCTAAAGTACTCATTGGAATTAATGTTACATTGTGAGACATGGCCACTAAAAAGAAGCCTGAAAAATGAGTATGTTAATCGAAATAACAGATGGTACAGTCCTGAGGGATGTAAAGTTAAGAGGACTGATTTCTCATCATCATGAATGTGTGTTATCTGAGGAAAGAGTCAGCTTCATAAAGAACAAGTTTCCGCAGCTCTGATTCCTCTCAGCAGTTTCTCTGTGATCTTTGGGCCCGGAAAGCGCTCCAATGCCACAGAAAGCACAGATGAGAGCAGAACATTTGCAACAACTTTTGACATGGCTGAAATGTTACAAATTCAAGATTAGTCCAGTTTGTATGCATTTGTTCATAGTCTAGTTAAAAGGGACTTATCTTCTAGCAATATAGGCTTCACAACAGGAACATGTGCAGCGTGTTTTGCCTCTAAGTTTCCATAACATTTCACAAAAATGTGAAATATCAGAGGCGTGAAAATAAAATAAAAATATGGAATTGTTCACAAAATTAATGACATGTTACTACTGTTTCAAATAGTAAATTAGATAAAGGGAATATGGGTAAAATCTGGCATGCATGTGAGCATGTGTGTGTGTGTGAGAGAGAGAGAGCACAAATGGATGTCTATGTATCTGATACACTGTGTGGATAAACAGCTCACAGAAATACAGCTGGGCACCTTTTAGGTTTTGGTTTTGAACAGCAAGCATAGTCATGCTGGCTCTAGAAAACCTAGGTACTTGTGACTCAGCAAGCAGTCACTTTCCTGAGTTAGCCCTGAAATGGCCCCCCAGTGTGCTTTTAGGGGAATCTATGCTGTGAAAGTGTGCTTCTGCACATGGGTCATAAAACCAAGATCTTAACAATTTATCTCCATTAAAGAGTCCACAGCACTATTTGCAGGAATATGGGTGTTAACCATGATACCTTGGCTAAATTCTGATTGTTTTCATTTCACCTCCTTTAAAATGCCTTGCAGCTTCAGATGGATGTGCTGTATCTCCCTGTCTCACTTGAATTGTTGTGTAGTATAGTATCATAGGGTTGGAAGGGACCTCATGAGGTCATCAAGTCCAACCCCCTGGGGTTTGCACCCAGGACTGTCTGTATTTTAAGGAGAGGTGCTAGCCACGACACTATTTGTATGTCTAGTCTGGCTGTGTGTTGTTTAAGGTCAGCTGGCTTCCACCCAGAGTTGGTTGCACTTTAAATGGCAGATGATGTTTTCTGGCATACATAGTTTGTAATCAGCTTTTTCTTTTTTCAAGTTTGCTGAGTCTTTAAGGATCTTTGGATGGAAATGTATATATTATCAGTGAGAAGAGGACAGGAGAATGAGTATTAATGCACATATATGTACACACACACCCCCTGGCATAATATGTGCCATGTACTGAATATGACTGTACGCAATGAATATTATTTTTATATACATTTGGCACATTTCTGGTCAACACCTATGTCGTTTGTTCTCCTTATAAATTCCTGCCTTAATCAACCTCCCTTTCCTTCCACTGGATTGTTGTTCTAAATTCTGCCTCTCTGTGTACCGTGAAGGATGGGTAAATAGAAAGCCGAAGAATTGACAGAGGCATCTGGGAGATTATTAATATTGAAAATATCAGCATGGATCAGCCCTTTCATCACAAGGCATGTTTACAAAAAGACCTTTCCATCACATGAGGATACTCACATATCCTGCCGGATTAGTTGATATTCAGTGCATGCCTCGGCATCTGGTTCTATCTCCCACTCTGTGCCAGTCCTGAGAGAGATTGTAGAAGGAGCCGACAGGTAGATAAATAGAGAGAGAAAACTGGACTATCGTCTCAAAGACAAATGCAGGTTTATGTAGATTTAGCTTGACAGAGGGCTGGGGAAGGATCAGTCATGTTTTCAGTCTGTGATCCTGGAAAGAGTTCTATGCCGGCTGCTGACTGAGGGGATGTCTCTATTATCTGTGCTCCTAAAGGGTAAACGCCCAGACAGGGTAACTGGCCTATTTTTCTTATTGCCAGATCACTGTGTACAGATACTTGTCAGGCAGGGCCTGCGCTTTTCTGTGTGTTTATACTGCCCTCAGTCCCTGAAGCCCTGATGGTGATTGGAGCTGCTGCTCATTACAGTAAAAGGAATAGTCCATGACCCAACCCCACATGAGTGAACCTCCACTGAAGTGATCTCTTAAAGAGAGAATTTGGTTCATCAGAATTAGAGGTGAAAAAAGGCCTGCCAGATCACAGCACCCAGTTCATTTTCCCCTAGCAGGGTTCCAGTATAGGATTGTTCCCCACCCCTTGTATTCTCCATCAGATTGCCCTGTCCAGCCATAACAGCTGCAAGCAATGGGGTTTCCAATACTTTCTTTTGATGACTAACATAACAAAGTTGACTGTTCATTAACAAGTACTGGCAACATCTTGCAGATACAGGGAATACCATTCCACAGTATCATCCCAAGGAGGTTTTTCTCTTGTCTCTCATTGTATGGGGGGGAGGTGGAATTGTAATCTTTTTGGGGCAGAAATTGTCTTTAGCATACACATACAGCACCAAGTCTAATGGGATCCCTGACTGAGTCCTCTAGGCACCACTGCAATAAAAATAATTAATAATTATTAAAATACATCCGTTTTACATTTCTTTCAAACCACACTGACAGACTTTTTAAGTGACGGCTAAATAACAGAAAAACAGCCTTTGTGAACTTGTGTCCCGACTCAGTACAGCTGTTTGGTTCAACCATGCCTGCCCCCTATTCATTGACTAACACACAGGAGAGCTGGGTTGCATGTGTGACACTCTCCTCGGGGGTACCCAGAGCTGTAAGGTGCCTTGCTAGTCCCTGTTCTTTGTGTGAGGGAGCCTTGTCTGTGCCTGCCAGGGATCAGATCCTTGACTGCACCAGTCACAGGGAACACAGCCACAACCCCTCAGTCTGTGAAGCCTCGGCTGTCCCCCTGCAAATAAGCAACAGGTCCGCTTCAACCCCCAAAAGACCTGAGCCTTCCCCTGGAAATGTTCAGCCCCTGTTGCACTGGATATGCTAAGAAATCACAGATCTACTACTCCCAAAGGTACTGTATCTCTCAGCTTACAGCCCTGTGAACTCACAGCACTTACTTAGATACATTTATAATAAATAAACATTATTAATTCATTTAACAAAGAACAGTGATTTGAAAAGAAGCACACAGAATTAACGGAAACAAGAGGCTGAGTAATATCATAACACACTTTCTAGAGCCTAAACAACTAACAATGCTTTCTCCTGTCTAATGAAGTTTAGCTTTCTCAAAGTCTCTCTCCCTGCTTGCCTGTGACCTTCCGTCCATAAGACAAGCATGCTGATAGCCTGTCCCCTAACTGAAGGATATCTGGGTATACCTCTTTACCCCAGATATAGTTCCAACAATCCACAGTCTTTACTCGTAAACAGAGTACCTTCTGCAGCTTGTTTTTGCCTGTAAAGAGCCTACTCTGGAGATTTTGCAATTTCTTGATTAGCATTTTGCCAAGACTATAAATAGGCATGCTTTTGGAAGAATACAACATGAAATTCATGTATGACCACAGAAGTAGAGAAGAGTCTCCTGCCCAGAAAAAAAAAAAATGTTTATCATCTGTTGGTGACCAGCTCCAACTTATTGATCTTAACATAATTCTCAGAATATACACATACCTCCTTATATATTATCTGTGCATACATTGCATAATGATTATGATAGTTAGCATGACACAGGTTTTTGGCAGACCTTGAATGGCACCCTTTGATGAAATATTATATAGGGACCAGACCCAGTACATCCCATCACCCTTTGCATGTATATGCCATCTGTCCATTAGCACTGAGGTCTTTGGGTCATAGCATTACTGCTTAGGGAAAGATTGTTCTTCATGCATGGAATTCCCCCTGTGCAGAGTGTCCAGTGTAATGTACATTTAAATCCCACTTAAACACCATTTTGAAGATTTAATGGTTTGTAGGCCTTATACAAACCTTCTGCAGAAGTCTGAATTTCAATTTTACTTGAAAGGATAGTAAGTGTTTGCAATATTGGGCTTTAAATTGGATACCTGCTGAATCCCTTTAAATTATTCTACTATAGGTGAGACGAGACGTTATCTTCTGCTAATGCACTCAACCACCTGACTAAACTTAAACTGTAACTGGAAATGAGAATTTCTGATATAACATGAGAAAGTATCCTAAGGAGGAAAAATACTTTAGATTTCATTTAAGTGATCTACAGACTGAAAAGACAGTGAAAAATGACCATTCCACCTGTCTCACACACACACACACACACACACACACACACACACACACACACACAC
>VOCP01058827.1:0-17239 GCA_007922195.1 Podocnemis expansa | reverse complement strand
GTAGTTACTTGCATTTTCAGTGGGCACAAGCATTAAAAAAAAAAAAAAGTGTTCTGACAAACTTTCACACCTCCTAAAAAATGTGTTGCAAGAACATTTCAGAACATGCTCATTGCCTTCTAGGGAACAAAGAAGCAATGTCAGTGGGAGTTTCCACTCAGAGAATATAGGAGACCCACCACAATTAATTTTCTGACAATGCCAGAGCCAACACCCCCTCCACATATATAGGAAGGAAATGCAATTCACTTGACTGGCTAATTCCATTGTAAGAAATATTTACCTGCTGACACATTCCTTCTGACCATGAAAATACATCCTCACAAACTATAAAGAACACATCAGGAAATGACAGACCAAAATAACATCAGAATGAACTAAAACAATTAAATCAAGGAAATTCCATGTGAAGGTTGCCACTGCATCATACAAAGCGATAACTAATGTATATAAAGAAACTAATATATAATAAAGGATAGATTTACTGCACTGCATCCCACACAACTCATATCCTGTAGCATTATTTCCTGTCATTAATTACACTGTCTACATAAAAAAAAAAAAAGATCAGTCAGCCAGTTGGAAACTCAAGTTAATGAGCTAAATTTCATACTCTGGGGTAAAATTCTTTTCTTCATTTGTCTTCATTAGTAGCATCTCTACAGGCTTTCCAAAAATAGAAGACAAAATCAGCCAAAGAATTTGAAAATTCTGTCTCAAGGACAATCAGAAATGAAACATAAAGGGAGCTTTTGGCATTAATTTTGGATTGTTACTGTTGAATAATAATAGGAAAAAAATAGCACGTTTCTTTGCTATAACAAACAAGTAGTCCTGTGGCACCTTTAAAGGCTAAGAAACTTATTGATTGCATGAGCTTTTGTGGCAGAAAATCCCACTTCATCAGAAGTGCGTTCAGACTCTTCCTTTGTTTTGCTGAACAAAACTAACACAGCTGCTCCTTTGGAATTTTCCTTGCTACTTATTTACAGTATTGATCCTAATGGTGGTAATCTCACATTTACAAAGCACATATACACCTCCAAGGATATACAGTATTTCTGTAGATTACTTTTATGATTTACAAGATACATCTGTAATATTAGTTTACTACACAGGCTACTCCTGTGCTGTATAGTCCTCAATATCCGCACAGGTGTCAGGAGATCAGTAAAGGTGTGTGTCATCCACATGGTGATCTTGTTTCTCCATACTAGATCCTGAGCCGTTACTGTCTGTCACTGTTACCGTATCAGGAACCATAAAGATAGAACTCTTTTGCTAGATCCTGTACCCCATGACGTGTATGGGGGAGAAGCTGGGTGAGTTAATGGTGACACGGGTAGTATTTTCTGAAGGGGTAGCTGTGTTAGTCTAGTTTAGCAAAACAAAACAAGTCTTGTAGCACTTTTAAGGACTAAAATTATTTATCTACATGAGCTTGTGTGAGAAAATCCCATTTTGTCAAACCGTTATTTTGAAAATGTTGAAACGTCCCATTTTGACCACTTCAAAACTCTTTTTTCCAATTTTCCAAACGAGAAATCCACTGAAGTTGGCCTCTTGTCAAAAATGCTCACTTTGTGGAAATTTTCTTGGTTTGTATTTTTGACAAATCAGCATTTTTCAATGAAAAACCACTATTGAAAAATTCTTGACTAGTTCTACTAGCCAGATACTTTCAGAATCAGGAAAAAGAAGTCTGAATGGTCTGCCTGATAAATCCTGACACCCTGCGTCTGGCAAAGACTATGCTGATGAAGCTCAGAAACTGAGGCACTGCTTGACACATTCAGACTTCCCTGCCATCTTCAGACTAACTTGCTAAGAAATACCCAAAGGGTGACAACATTGTCCTATCAAACATCACAAATCAAAATGAGTTTCAAATTATTCATATTTGGCCTTATCCATTCATCCTACAAAGGTTCTGATTTAGTCTATGCAATTTTGTAACCACATCAGAGCTTTGAAAACCCCTAATCAACAATTATTTGTGTTTAAACAAACTGTTTGTCAGTTCTGTTAATCCAGTGGTCCCAAAACTATGGGGCATGCCCCTTTAAGAAGGCAAAGCTCAGCCCTGCTGAAAGCACCAGCCAGCCTACTCTGCACATAGCTTGTCCCAACTGTGGCCTCTAATTCCCAGCCCCACTACCACTCCTAGCCACAGCCCTGGCCATGGCCCAGGCCCCCTGGTCACAGATCTGCTCCTGGCCACATTCCCAGCCCAGCTCTCACTCCAACCCTAAGATGAAAGCAAAAATAAGTATCCCCACCCCAAGCTTTTTAAAATGTAGGGTTTGTCTTTCTCTACCTTCCCTTGCTATCACTTAGTTACCCTCTTTGACTTTCATTAATGCAGTGTTTCCAATGCTTGGAATGCACCTTCCTATTGCCGCCTGGGGGTATGAAGGACCAGCTTCAAGTGGGAGCCAGGAGGCTTTAAGAGACCATGCTGTCATTCTCCAAAGCCTCTGCTTTAATTATTTTGAAGTCAAGTCTTTGGCTGTTATGGCTGCAGAGGAAAACCTTCAAAATGGTTGCAGTGAAGTCTGCCTGAGTTTGCAGGCAGCCTGACCTAACAGGACTGTCATGTAAACATCGTCCATTACAACATGTACTGACACAAATACCAGTGACAATACTCTAATTGTCAGCTTTATTAACTATTTCATTACTCATTTGTATAAGAAAGGGGATATAGGATGGTATTACAAAGTGCTTCACCCTCCTTTTCTGAAGTGTTGGTGAGGATGGCAGGTGCAGGAGAGGTATGAATTAAGAATTGTAGGCCTTTATCACCACTTCACAGGGCTGAAGGATGGATGCCATCTATTTCATTTTCCTAAAAGGAGACTCAGCCTTCCAAAGTTAGGGGAACATTAAAGGCCTGAATTCTGATGCACAGTCATATGTCCCCTTTATGATGCATAGCCAATTTTCCAGCAGGCTGACTGATCCTGACTACGACTAAACCTCCGGTGGAAATGGAGCCAAGGAACTGAACCTGATCCCTGGTCAGGAAACATGTAAGTGAGCAATGAGTTGATACAAGAGTGCCTAGGAGCAGCCCTATCTGAATCCATGGCCAACACTTACTCTGTACTTGAATCATTATGATAACGGCAACCTGAGATCTGTAATAACTTCTGGATAGGCACAATGGAAGACGGGGGTGGGAGCATCTAAAAATAACCTGTTTCCTGACAATTCTCCTTATGATCCACTTAGGACTCTGAGCCAAGCTTCCCAGCTCCAGCCAGCTTTGCAGCATGAATACTTCCAAGGCTAAGATCTGGCAGAAGAAACTATTGACTCTATATTGCATTAGTTGTGGGCATAACTGATAAAAGGAAGTTTATTTAAAAACTAGAGTTGGTGGATAACATTCATTCATTTCACATCTAATTCTCTGTAACAACAATGATCTGAATATGAAGAAATAAAGAGTCTTTTCCACACATTTTCTTTTCCCACTAGTGCTGGAACAATTGCCTAAGTGTATTGTTTATAAAAGGCTGTGGGTAGAGAGTTAGTCTCAGTGAATTGGTATCTGTTTGAACTTGGTAGCTTAGTATATAAAATTACTGTTCTGCTGGAATAAAATTTGCAAGTTAAGAAAAATTCCTAAAGAAAATTAAGTTTCATTTTTGTCACTTTTCCTGAGGAGACTGCAGAGATTAATGGAAGTGGCCTGAAATCTCACAAGTGCTTCTTAGACCTCAGAGAGAGAATTATGGACAGCCGGTACACAGCCTCCAAAGCCCTTACCATAGAGTCCTATAGGGCTCAGTCATCTCCCCCACATCATTCAACATCTGCTGAAAAATTGCTTGAGAATTGATGAGAAACACTGCTGAAGTCCCAGCAGGTGACAGATGACACCCTGTGTAGTTCTACATCTCCTTTACATCCAATGTAAACAGCAATGCTTCCCAGTGCTGTAGGCAAAGCGGAATCCCGGACAAAAGTCAACCCATTACCTAGACAAAGTTGAATCCAGACAAGACTGAGGTGGTGCTTGTTAAACAGAGAGATGCTACTAAAAGGAATAGTCTATCCCAATAACCTCTTGCACTCTCACTGACAGTTGTCCTCAGATTATCAAATCACTGAGCCTTGTCAGAAAAATGACCAGAAAAAAAATCAGATCTGTGTGGGCTACGATGAGCCCAGACACTGGTACCTGCAGATATGATCTCCACACTTGATATCTTCAACCCATATCGACATACAAAGCCTCAGAAAGCACCAGTTAATATTGAACACAGCAGTCCACCTGATTGCTAACCAAGGTCTCCATGAACACACCATGCTAGCAAACCACTCTCTTCTCTACATTGGCACATGGCATTGAACATGGAGTCCAGTTCAAGAACTTTGTCCTAATACAGAACTGGCCATGACTACCTGAGAAATACACTCTGTCCAAAGACGTGATCTCATACAATGGTTCCATTCTATTGGAACCATGAAATGTCAGCCAATAGCAGGAGGTTCATGAAGACAGGAAGTAGAATTTTTATGGGAAATGGATCTAGACTATGGAACTCCCTTCTGAAACAAACAACATTGAGCACTACCCTCAGCATGATCAAAACTAAGTGCAAGTCTCATTTGTCTGGCTTTCCCTCCATTATATTTTCCCCTCCAAAGAAAAACTATAAAACAAAAGAGATGTAAATCAAAAATTACCCACTATGTCTCCTGCAGGATCAGAAGGAAGAAATAGAGTTTGTTATTATATCACTAGCCAGGTGTTCAGATGCCATGCTAATGGAGCTGGGCAAGGTCCTAAATAAATTACTTTCCCTGTTTAATCTGATTTACCTTTAGTTGCAATGAAAATGCGTGAAAAAGTTGCAGGTGCAAAATGTTGGGCACGAAGTTATTTTTGGAAGAAGCTAAAACTGAGTTTAAACATTAGACCTTAAATGACTTGCCAAGTTTTCCACAAGATACAGGAAATATTATACCACCTTCTCTTTGAGAAAGTCTTTCCACTATAAATGACAGTCACACTTTAAACACTCCTTTTATTCTCAAACCTGTGTCAGCCCCCCACCCATGAAAGTCTCCTATCCCAAGTAGAGTTCTGACCTTATGATAGAAATTCCGGAGAGTTTATGAAATCTGCTAGGCTATGTCTACACTAGCAAATTAGTTTGAACTAAGGATCCTTAATTCAAACTAAATTGAATTGAAAAAAAATTAGTTCAAACTAAGCAAAGCTTAGTTCCAACTGGTTAGTTTGAACTAGCACAATGTAGACGTATGGAAGCAGGATCCAATAGGCAGAATCCTATATCCCCATCCACACCCAGGGAGGGATCCCCATGATTCCAGCCCCAGTTACTTCTAATGACACTGATTGGTGTGATCCCCAGTAGGGGAAGGATGCCACTTGGAAAGATGTAGGTCAAAATTTATCTGAATATATTAAGGTTCTGGATACTCCATATCCTCACAGAGTGTGTTATATTTGTAACAAGACTAGACAGCCTGCTCTCAAACCATTTATGATGCTAGAGGAAGTTGGCCCTCTTGGTGACTGAAGGGTTGGTATTGTGCCACAGCAAGCTGTATCATTCACTGTGAGTGTGGCGTTACTGCCCTTGCAGGCCAGTATTGGGTCTGTGGAAACAAGCCTTATAAACACTGGCCAGCTGGCTGGAATGGGATCTGTTACCTGGCTTATCTAGGACCTGTCATCAGGCACACCACTGGACCTTTACATAGAATAGAACAGAATCATAGGGTTGGAAGGGACCTCATGAGATCATCGAGTCCAAATCAAACTAAGCAAGAAATAACAAACTCAAAGGTTTTGGGGTATTGCTCTTCCCCTTTATGGGGTCACTACTTCAATGCAAGAAATTAGATGTGTTTCCATGGTACCAGAAGAAGTGGCAAATGAAACAACTATAGCCCTTGATGCCATCAGCCACAAATTAAAACAAATTAGGCAAGTGACTCTGCAAAATAGAATGGCCCTGGATTTTATTCTAGCCTCTGAGGGGGGGAACTTGTGCTCTAATTGGTCAAGAGTGCTGTACCTACATCCCAGACAATGACGAGCAAATATCTCAGGCTTTACATAAAATTCAAACTGCAGTGAAAACATTACATCAGCAGGAATCATGGGGTCTCTGGGTTTGGTTTGGAGCCTTGGGAACAAAAAAATCTTTCATGGTGTCTTAATAATAATAGTTGTCCTAGTTTGTGACTATATTGTACTATTGCTAATCAAGTTTTGCATAAGTTGCTCTGTTCAAACAGTACAAAAGGGACTAAATCCAAAGCAAAAACAGGAAGTCTATATCATGTATGCTGTTGTAAGGGAAAAGATGGAAAAGAAAAAGAACAAAGTTAAAGACTTAATGAATATCCAGCTTTAATAGTGCTTTAAGCACTAAAGGGTGGGGGAGAATGTGGAATAAAAATAACCCTAGGCTTCCATATTGTGTTAAACTAACTATAGGCCTCCCTATTCAGCTGTACTACATGTCTCCCCCCCTAAAAGAGCGTAAAGGTCAGTGATGACCAGCAGAAGCTGTAAAACTGTAACAAAATAAGAATGAACTGTCCCAAGGAATAAGCATTTCTACCTCAGTCCTGCTAGAAGCATTGAGTTTTAGCAACTCCAACCATGATAATAGCCCTTATCTGTTCCTGCTCAGTAAAAGCAACACCTAGATGCATCATATGTACAAAATTTAACTATAGCTGCAATCTGCTAGGACAAATGTGTGTTTATCTGCTTGTTTAGAACTTTTTGTTCTATCCTGTTCTTTGTAATTTATAATGTGGTCAATAACCAATCGTGTAAAAGGAATTGTAATTGCACCAATTGGAAACATCCCCGTTTTGCTGATTTCTACTCCCTATAAATATTGTTAACTTTCAGTCTCCAGGCAGAGTGCTCCTAACCAGATGGGGTTCTCCCTGTTGGTTAGAGTCTCTCTCCTTGTGCCACTTGTAATAAAGGTGCTTTGCTGAAATCTGATTCTGCCTATTGGAGCTTGCTTCCACACATGCTAGTTCAAACTAGCAGTTAGTTTGAAAAAAGCGCAGTTTTTTTAGTTTGAACTAAAATAAACATGGCTAGTTCAAAATAAAAGTTAGTTTGAACTAAAAAAAAAAAAAAAGACACACTTAGTTCAAACTACTTAGTTCGGACTAACCAAGTCCAAACTAAGATTTGAGGTGTAGACATAGCCGTAGGGACTTTGGGGTTGATAATTTCTGTGGAAGGTGTTCAGTTATGATAGTGATGGATGGCAGTATAACACACTAGACAGACAGATGTCTGTAGCAGAGCATTATATGAACAGAGACACAATTTTCCAATTACTTACACCTATACAGTCATTTACATCTGCGCAGAGTGCAGACTTTGACTCGGGTATGAGTAAGTGGACAGTTCTGTTTCAACAGCATTTTGCAGCTGCTTTGCACAGACAAATGGCTAAACAAAATGCAAAGGAGAATCAGGCGCCTTGCTTTCAAACTTCTCTATGGACTTGTTCCAGCTTCTCTTTAACTAACAAAGATGCAGGCTTCCCAACTCTCACAATTTTATCATGCGTCACACACACACAAACACACCACCACCCACCCATCAGTATTTGTTGTTTGCATTACAGTCCCAGCTGCTGGAGTAATTTGATTAAAAGAATATCAGCTTTTTTTTTTTTTTTTAAGTTTCAATCATTATAGCAAAGAAAAGCTTAAAAACTGTGAAGGCATCCGAAGGCTCAGAAACCAGACTACAAAGAAGGAGGTCCCTGAATTTGTTATCTAGAAGCATCTCATAATGAGAGAAGGGACTGACTGATAATTTGACTGAAGCTGTGTCAGATACTCATTTTTGACCATATCTTTAGATGGTAGAGCCTTCTGTGCTGGCAGGGATTAAAGTAAGGGGGAACACCCTGGAATGCTGTTCCAGGGCCCCCAGAAAATAGAGAAACGTGCCCAAATGCTGAGTTTTGGGGCCCCCTAAAAATAGACAGGAACGCTGCCAGCTGTAGTCCCTAGCCAGCTGAAAGACAGTCTTCCTGCTGACTGAGAGCTGCTCTGAACAAAGAGCTTTTAAAGCTCCCACTTGAAGTAAACTCTCACTGAGCATGTGTAGAGGCAGGATTGGGCTGGCTGGAGGATGTGTGGGGCAGGATCGGGCCAGCTGCGGGGGGGGGGTGATAGGAGAGCGGGATAGGCCCAGCTTGGGGGGCAAGTGACAGGAGAACAAGGGGCAGGATCAGGCTATAGTGGGGCAAACCAATTTAGGAGGGTTCCAAGACCCCCCCCCAAATTATACTTTAACCCCTGTGTGCAGGGGATTGTCCTATTGCTGTGCTTGCACAGCATCCATAACAATGGGGCCCTAGGCCTTTGAGTGCCACCATAAAATTAATAGCATTACAAACAATAAATAAGGTCTAATCCCATACTTGATTAATACTGAGCTCCTGTGTTCATTCATATATACTCACCAGTCTTGGTGCCACAGCCTTCTCCTCTGCATCTATTGCTCCTTTGAACAGCGTCCCTCTGTTTCTGCCCCATTGATTTGCCATCTCTTTTCAGACCTCCCCACACTTGCTTATCCCCATAAATAATTTTCTCCCTCTGGCATTATTTAGCTCTTTTGCTGTGTTGTTTGACTCTGTAAGCCATTTTTGGATAGTTTATATGACATGCTATACTGAGTAAAGCCTACTATGTAGATCTACCTCATTGCTCTTGGGGCTTCTGCCTACATGTAGTATTAGAAAGAATCCGCGTGTGCTGCTACGCTCACTGTAAGGATGCCACTAGCTCTGTTTTCACCCATTTCAGTGGGAACAGTAACTGACAACACTGCTGATTTAAGCTCGCTACAAAATTAGCTGATTACCAGAGACAGTGACACAGATTGGCAGGCACCCACACTTCCTGAATATTCAGGAGGCCCTACTGATTACACCAAGACTTCTTTATTTCTTACACTATTTCATTAAACATGGAAACATCATTCACAGCTACAGAACTAGCTGTTTTCACTTCAACATCATTTCACAACTCTTTTGTCCACCATAGCACTAAAGAAACGCACCGAAAAGCCCCTGCAGGGTCAAGTGGTTTGCTATTTTTACACATACTGATTTCTCCCAATGGAAGTCAACCAACAACAGTTCATAAAAATAAAAATGCTTTGCCTTAATGTTAAAAAGCCAGACAATCCTGCTCCTGAATTTTCTGGTTCTCCCTCAGTTTGAACCAAAACAGTCCTTTCAATTTGACTGAATATGGTTAACAGCTCATACGTTAAAAAGGAACTCCACCCACCAGCTTTGCCTTTGAGGGAACAGGAGCAGGCCTTGCTCAAAGTCTTGCATAAATCACCAGCTTTCTAGGTGGAAGACATTAGAAGGCCTCCAGAAGTGTTAAAGCAGCTTCAACAGACCAAAGAGTCTGGCTCAACTTGTCCAAAACTGAGTTTTTCACCATTACTTCCATAAGCACTATTTTCCCTTCCTGCCCTGCCACTATAGATAGCTTTATTGTCTCTCTCATTATCCAAGCTAACAAGTTCCAAATTGTCTTCTACTTCTGTTTCTCATATCACATCTGGGTATATTAATGTTTGTTGAGAGACTCAGATGTGAGAATATCCAATCACATTTGTCCTGTAGCTGTTTTCTGCATAGTTTACACCACTGATTGCATTGTTTGTGTCCTTCCTGTAACAAAAAACAGAGCGTGTCACTATGCAATATGACTCATGAAAAACATAACGCTTTCATTCATTGGAATGAATGGCAGCCAGAAGGGAGCGCTTCCATTTTATAGATGAGTGCTGGCGTCAATTTGCACTGTTCACCAGAAGGAGGCAATATTAGATTTTTAACCTGACATAATTGGAGTGTAAAACGTTTTGCAAAAAAAAAAAAAAGTGCTAGGAATATCCTAGTGCAGTGGTTTTAAACTACGGGGTAGGACCAGTACTGGGTCGCAGCTGCAGACCCTCAGGTACTGGGTCACAGTGCCCCCTGCTGCCGCTGCCAAAAGACTGGAATACATTGCTGAAAGATGCAATTGTTGGGATGCAGGCATAAATTTTTTTTTTCAACTGGGTTCAGAGAGAAAAACTTTGAAAACCACTGTAGTAGAGTATGACTTACAGTTTCCTTAAAATGGTGGCCAGTTCCCAGGTCCCATGGCTCACCAACTATCTAAATTTGATTCAGGTACTTTGACATTTTCTACATACAGCAAAATCTAATTGGATTCATTATAGCAGCATTTGCATACATTAGCATCACCAGCAATACATAGTGGAATTATTATTATGTAACTGTCCTCATTTTCAACATGCTGTCAATCAACCACCTACAGGCTTGGCAGAGAGCATTTGTTGGCAGAAAGACTATCCCAATTCCTTTCTACTGTCATTTATTTGACAAACATTATTGTACCAGCCAGGTAGCTAAATTATCTGTCACCATGCTGACAAACATCTGCTCTCTCATTAGATAAGGAAATCTCCAAAAAGTGTATACATATGATAAAATGTATTATTTCAGGAACTCATTAACCAAATTATATTCTGAGCATAGTGAAAATATTTATATATTTTTAGGATTGTCTTTCTACTTTCCAGGTGCTGATAAAAAGCAATAAAATAAGCATTATGAATGGATCTCTGCTGTTTTGTATGTGCCTTTAACAACAAAAAAAAGTGTTCAGCCAATTTTTATATCATCAATTATTAGCAACCTTTTCTCTGATAAATAAAGAAAACAGCCATCCCCATACCAAAACTGCTTGGCTGATGTGGCTACTCAGTGATGGATGTTGTGATAGACTTTGGAATAAATATTTATGCTATTTTTTAAAAAAAAATTAAGTGTTTAATGCTTTTTCACATTTTCACTTTTCCTGAAGAAAAAATTCAGAGGCTGAAGCTCCTAGCAACCTGATGTAAATTTCAGTGCCTGCAAATGACATCTTCATTATGTGCCCTGGATGAGGTCATTCATGTTGATGACAGAATAAATAGGGAGTATTTCTTTAAAAAGAACCAAAAAGGAAAAAGCCCACAATAATAACTGCTTCTTGACAAGTAAGTAGCCTGGAATGGTTTAGAAACAAGATGGATTTTAAATTCGGTGTTATTTTTATTTTAGTAAGCTAGCTTGTTTTGTAGTACATGTTCTACACATTCATTTTGGTTACACCGAAAAAATAAAATGCTATTAACCCCTTTGGTGCACTAGATTATTACACTATGGTGTTAAAGGACTGACAGAAAACAGCTGCTGTATGAAGACTAAATTGGGCGTTTAGGGTCTGGGCAAATAGTGAAAATAAAGAGCAGCTATTAAGCTTGTGAAAATCTCTTGCTTTGCAGAAAAGCAGCTTCCTTCTGCAACTGGCTAACTTTTCTGGTAATTAAAGCATACAAGTTCTAGTAAGGCAAACTGACAGTCACACAAACTGTGTGCCTGATGAGTCTCTTTCCAAGGGTAGGCACATTTGTCACAATCTATGATAAGTGCAAACCAGCCCCTATTTTCCTTATCACTGTGGATAAAACTGGTGGGAAATGGAAATAGAAGAAGTATGAGATACTGTCAGATTCTTGTCAAAGCAAAAGCAAGTGTCAGTTTCCAGACAATGTTGCTGTATTAAATATTCACTCTGAAACAGTGTATTATGCAAAGGAGGCACAAGATGGACAGTCTGGCAGAAATTCAGTTACCTCGGTGAGGCAGACTCCTACCAGTTTGTAAGGTAAGTGTCTGTTGCTCATTGAATTGATTTGATGGCTACCCCTCCCGGGCCATCACTTAAGCGTGTAAAGAATATTAAGGGGAGCAGATGGCTCCTTCAACTCAACTAGATGGCCCCTTAAACTTCACTAGATGGCCGTTGACACCCCATTGTCTCTATAGGGCTTGGCGCAGGTGGACCCTGCCTAACTGCAAGATCTTTGGAATACTGAAGACATGACTCACATCACCTTTGTTCCCCACATTCCCTGTAATCAGGGAACTGGGAGGAAAAACAGCTTAAAAACCCAGAGTTTGGGGGGCTCAGGCAGGACAAGTTCTTCCCCGAGCGTACCATGATTGAAACTGCCGGCCGAGTAACAAGTCTCTTGCTCTCTCCTGCCTGTAATGCTGCTGCTGCTGGTGGTGGTGGTGGTAGTAGTATTGGTAAGGTCCTGCCTCTACAGCTTTCCTTAATAAAGTTCTCACCTTGTTCTGCTGCTTTGCCACTGCTCTCCTTTAGCTTCTCCAAGCCCACGCTCCTAAGAGCAGGCTTGTTTGTTTTTCCTTACTCGTCTTAAGTTACTGTGTTTCTTCTTCGCTGTTTAAGAAAGTTCCTGGGTCCTAAATTGTGTTCTACTGCCTTATATTGTTATATCTCTCTTCTCTAGTTGTTTTAAGTGTCATTGTAAGTTGCAACATAGTTTACTGTAAGCCTTAGAAGTATTAAGATAGTGTATCACTTAATTGTTACCCTTAGAGTTGTTTGTCAAGTACTTTTACCTTTCCCCTGTGATTCCCCTGAACTAAATAAATTATTTCCTCAAACTTTTCCTTGCTTCCTCTTGCCTCCACTGCCCTAGCCGCCGCTTTCCTCTGCAGCTCCCCCTTTGCCTCCACTTCCGCCTCCGCCTTTCCCCCGGCTCACCACTTCCTGCGGTTCCTGCCCCTTTTTCTTTCCTCTTCCCTTTCCGCCGCCGCTTCCACAGCCCCTTTTCCCTGTCGCTTAGCCTCCTCTCTGACTCCCACTCCAACCCCCCGAACTTCTGTTCAGTTCCCCCTTGCTTCCCCTGTTACCCTGAGCCCTCCCACGTGTGTCCCCATCCTGCTATCCCTAACCCCCCCACTTGCCTTCCTTCTCCTTTGAGTCCCTCCAACCTTGAAACTTCTGCTCCCCCGCTTGCTTTCACCCTTTTCTTACATAGTGTTGAGGCACCTTTTAAGTCACTGTGAGTTAGTTAAGTTAGCTGAGAACCCCTATTGCCCCTCCCAACCTCCTGCACCCCCCAAAGTTGAGCATTTCACAAAACCCCATTGTAAAGAAACTGTGACATGCACCACACACATATACTCCCTATCACCCACTTGACACCAACACCCATTTTAATAAAGATTAAAGTGTACCCCGCTTGTGCAGTAATTGCCCCCCAAGATCCTCAAATTTTTGAACCTGCTGGCAGGGTCAGTAAGAATTTTTTTAATTGATAGGTTTCTTAAGTGGAATTTTCCTATATATCACTGACAAAATGCAAGTCCTCTCTCTATTAGTAGGACCCACCTCTTACTGCCCAGTGGGAGATGTCTTGGGGAAAGGCTGCTTTCAGCCAGCTTCCCTCTCCTTTGAGACATAGCAGGATTCAGGCAAGGTTTCTATGTATGACTCACCTCCTGTCTTTCCATGGCATATGCTACTCTGGAAGAAGGCAGATTTGAAATCTAGGATGCACAGCTTTCACCAGAATCCAGCTCCTAAGAACATGGGCTCATGGAGCTGAAGAAGCTATAATAGCCTCTGTTTCTTATCTCCAAGATAAGGATGATTAATAATTCATGCAGCAAGTTACATTTGTTTGGACTTGCTCTAAAACATTTATGTGCAGTGGTTAAAGTATAATTCGGTGGGCCCTGGAACCCTCCTAAATATCCAGGCCCCCCTTCAGCACGTCCAGGGCCCCCCCCCACACACACAAGTCCAGGGGCCTCCTTATGCACCCCAGCTATTGTCCCCAATATCCATTCCCTTGCCCCCAGAAAAATCTACCTCCAGCTCCCAATACCCACTCCCAAAATCCACTCCTGCCCCCAATACCCAGCTCCAGCCCTCAATATCCATTCCCCTGTCCCAATATTCCCCAGCTCCCAATACCCCCCCCCAAAAATCCACCACAGCCCCCCAATATACACCTATTGTCCGTAGTATTCTCCCAGCCCCCAAAATCCATTCCTCTGCCCCACATACCCACCCCCAATGTGAGCTGGGCCACCCCAGCACTTACAGGCAACCACGTGCTAGTTCAAGAGACAATCTCTCCTGCAGGCTGTGCTTAGAGGCTTCTGCCTCCAAGCGCAGCCTGTGGATGCGTGGGGGAGCTGGGCACATCCCCCTGCTCTCCCCTACCTGCTGGAATGCAGCAGAGTGGCATTCCAGGGCCTGCTATTTTTAGGGGCTCAGCGTTCAGGCCCCTAAAAATAGAAAATGGAAAATTTTAAATCGTGGGCCCCACAATGCAGTTGTCCAGCTCCCTTTTCTGTTCTTGGGGGGGGGGGCCTGAAATCCTGAGCCCCTAAAAATAGTGGGCCCCAGAATGGTGTTTCACTACATTCCAGCATACTTTAACCCCTGTTTATGTGTAAGCAAGGTCTAGAGCCTGGGCACTTTTCTTGTTTAGCAGCTGAACGGGGGGTGGCACCCTATTTGCATGGCCGTAGTATTTGCATGAGTAAATTTAAGTACTTAGTATAATTATACTGTGCATGGATGAACACATCCATGTGCCAAGCATGATGTGAAATGGTACACATGGCTGCTTTGGGTTACAAATTCTGCGTTTCAGCTGAAGGGGGAAAATGAAGCGTCTTTCACTACATGCATCCTTTGATTGTACAAACTGTGCTTAGTCTGCTCTGATGGAAGAGTCACAATCAGCAACCCAGAACTCAGAAGAGTGACAGACCCTATTTTTCAGTTGTGTGAAGAACAGGGAAGGGTGATATTAGCTCTGTTGAAGAACCATGTGTTAGTCAATGTCCAATTCCCCTCCATTGTTAGATGGCAGACAATGATACCTTGTGGGCTCTTTTGTTATTCTGATCAGTGATCTCTCTCTGGTGTCTTTAAAACTAAAGTTGGGAGGTGAGATCACTAGAAGGTTGAAGTTCTCTATAGGAGCTGAAATCACTAAAAAGCTGACTGAGGCCCAGCAGAAGTTGGTGCCTTTTACAAGCAGACAGCTGACAGGAGCAGACAGTTTGAGTGACTAGCAGGTGGCATGAGCAGCCAGTGGATGACACTAGAAGATGGTGCATGTAGCTAGCAGATGGTGTGAGTGGTCACTGGATGGCACCAGCAGCTGGTGTCAGCAGACCCAGAAGTAGCAGAAGGCAACAAGAGAGAACCACCTGAGGGAACCCTCCACACCTTGTGAGGTGGATACTGAAGCTGTGGTGGTCAGTATCAGGGTAATGGAGAAGTAAAGGACATGCTCTGTGTAAACTGGGGTGTCACAAGTTCTGCTTATTGGTTGCATGAATCCTGCACTGCACTGTCTCCCCAAATCACTGCTGGTTTTGATACTGCCTCTGTGTATTCTCTTTATGTTACTGTTGAAAGTTTTACACACTACACTCAAACTCGTGCTTGAGAGAAGGGAAGCATTGCCCTCCAGGGCATCCAGAGAATGATGATTTCCCAAGAGACTGGGGTGGGGCTCAAGCCAGTTGGTGTTGTAACATTGTTAGGTATCCCAAGATATAGAACATGGCCCTTTGCTACTGCTGTCTTGGCCTGGCAGAAGGGTTACATTTGTGAAGGAAGGGTGACTTGGGATACCTGGGTCAGTACCCCTCACAAGTATATCCAAGTAATCCATTAAGGTGGGATTTGATTTTGTCGTATTTGGAGCTAAACAAAATTTGTATAATGGCCTCACACCTACTAGAGGATTGGTGAGAAGGAATGAATGTTGACCCTAAAAACTGCATACTGATAATAGGGGTACCTGAGGGATTTGATAAAAGGTTCCATTGAGCTCACCTGAGAGACATCCATACCCAGACGCACAATGTATGGGTGTATGTTTTGAAGGGAAGAGGGGGCCCATATAGTACTATGTGAGCTGGACAAGCCTGTGGAATCCTTTTCAGTGCCAAAGGAGTTAGAGCTTGCTGACAACATATGGAAGACAGTAACCGTGGGAAGTCCATCCCCTAACAGCCTCAGAGATAGGGTTCCTGGGGAAGATGAGAGCTTTCCTGGAAGAGAAAGGAAAGACTATGGCTGATATGTCAGGTTTAGTGGACTTTAGCCCACCAGTTCCAGACCAAAAGACTGCATCTTCACCTGAGATGTGGGAAAAGGTCTTGAAGAGAGTGTTGGACAAGGCTAGGCAGGCCCACCCTGAATCTAGCTCATATCATAGAACTAAGGTTAGTTTCTGTGGGTTCTATTCCAATGCCTGGGGAGGAAAGATTTGAACCCTGGTTAGAACACAAGAGTGACCATACCTGATGCTGAGAAGCACAGATACCAGATAGATAGAAAGTCTCAGGGGCCTGGCATTGGATGTGATCCACAATCTGACGGTTGTTGCCCCTACAGTCAGTGTGAAGGACTCATGCTTTTGGGAGAAATGAGAGCTCAAAGGACATCTATTGCAAATTCTTCAGCACAGAACAGTAAAATGGTGAGAAAGTCTCAGACTATGTACAGAGATTGAAGAAGCTGTTGCAGAGAGCTGTAATGAGAGGAGCTGTGACTGTTGAAAAAAAAAATAGATCAAACTAGGCTGGCTCAGGTTTTGTGAGGAGTTCAATATCAGAACCTCATCTTGCTCTACCTTCAGTAAAGGGAATGACAAAAACCCACCAAGCTATTCTCAGCTAATTAAAGAGATCCAAGAGGAGGATGCAAAGCAGATCTCCTATGAAGATGGAGAAAGTCAACCTTGTAAGTCCACAGGTGCAGCTTTTACCAGCCCACCAGGACACTGATGGTCAATAGTGGAAAGGAACTGGCTCAACAAGTGAAGGTTCTGACGGAGCAGGTGGCTGAACTGCAGAGCACCTCAGAGGGCAGCAGGAGCTTCTGAGCACGCAGAAGCCTTGCCTGCCATAGTCCAGAACAGCAGTTCTCAGCCACTGTGTCACAGCACAGAAGTGTGTTGCCACACAGCTCCTAGTGTGTCATGGCAGGAAAGCACCCTTGCCAGCAGCTTTTAAAGGGCCAGCAGTGAACAAGCAGCCCCAGGGTGCTTTCAGTAAAGGCACTTTAACCAAATTCAAGAGGGATAGCCGTGTTAGTCTAGTCCAGTAAAAAAGAGTTGTGTGGCACTTTAAGACTAACAGATTTATTTTTTATCTGAGGAAGTGGGATCTTCTCCCATGAAAGCTCATGCAAAAAATAAATCTGTTAGTCTTAAAGTGCCACACAACTCCTTGTTGTTTTTTTACTTTAACCAAAGCACTTCTAATAAAAGACCTTC
>VOCP01058826.1:0-17235 GCA_007922195.1 Podocnemis expansa | reverse complement strand
GTAGTTACTTGCATTTTCAGTGGGCACAAGCATTAAAAAAAAAAAAAGTGTTCTGACAAACTTTCACACCTCCTAAAAAATGTGTTGCAAGAACATTTCAGAACATGCTCATTGCCTTCTAGGGAACAAAGAAGCAATGTCAGTGGGAGTTTCCACTCAGAGAATATAGGAGACCCACCACAATTAATTTTCTGACAATGCCAGAGCCAACACCCCCTCCACATATATAGGAAGGAAATGCAATTCACTTGACTGGCTAATTCCATTGTAAGAAATATTTACCTGCTGACACATTCCTTCTGACCATGAAAATACATCCTCACAAACTATAAAGAACACATCAGGAAATGACAGACCAAAATAACATCAGAATGAACTAAAACAATTAAATCAAGGAAATTCCATGTGAAGGTTGCCACTGCATCATACAAAGCGATAACTAATGTATATAAAGAAACTAATATATAATAAAGGATAGATTTACTGCACTGCATCCCACACAACTCATATCCTGTAGCATTATTTCCTGTCATTAATTACACTGTCTACATAAAAAAAAAAAAAGATCAGTCAGCCAGTTGGAAACTCAAGTTAATGAGCTAAATTTCATACTCTGGGGTAAAATTCTTTTCTTCATTTGTCTTCATTAGTAGCATCTCTACAGGCTTTCCAAAAATAGAAGACAAAATCAGCCAAAGAATTTGAAAATTCTGTCTCAAGGACAATCAGAAATGAAACATAAAGGGAGCTTTTGGCATTAATTTTGGATTGTTACTGTTGAATAATAATAGGAAAAAAATAGCACGTTTCTTTGCTATAACAAACAAGTAGTCCTGTGGCACCTTTAAAGGCTAAGAAACTTATTGATTGCATGAGCTTTTGTGGCAGAAAATCCCACTTCATCAGAAGTGCGTTCAGACTCTTCCTTTGTTTTGCTGAACAAAACTAACACAGCTGCTCCTTTGGAATTTTCCTTGCTACTTATTTACAGTATTGATCCTAATGGTGGTAATCTCACATTTACAAAGCACATATACACCTCCAAGGATATACAGTATTTCTGTAGATTACTTTTATGATTTACAAGATACATCTGTAATATTAGTTTACTACACAGGCTACTCCTGTGCTGTATAGTCCTCAATATCCGCACAGGTGTCAGGAGATCAGTAAAGGTGTGTGTCATCCACATGGTGATCTTGTTTCTCCATACTAGATCCTGAGCCGTTACTGTCTGTCACTGTTACCGTATCAGGAACCATAAAGATAGAACTCTTTTGCTAGATCCTGTACCCCATGACGTGTATGGGGGAGAAGCTGGGTGAGTTAATGGTGACACGGGTAGTATTTTCTGAAGGGGTAGCTGTGTTAGTCTAGTTTAGCAAAACAAAACAAGTCTTGTAGCACTTTTAAGGACTAAAATTATTTATCTACATGAGCTTGTGTGAGAAAATCCCATTTTGTCAAACCGTTATTTTGAAAATGTTGAAACGTCCCATTTTGACCACTTCAAAACTCTTTTTTCCAATTTTCCAAACGAGAAATCCACTGAAGTTGGCCTCTTGTCAAAAATGCTCACTTTGTGGAAATTTTCTTGGTTTGTATTTTTGACAAATCAGCATTTTTCAATGAAAAACCACTATTGAAAAATTCTTGACTAGTTCTACTAGCCAGATACTTTCAGAATCAGGAAAAAGAAGTCTGAATGGTCTGCCTGATAAATCCTGACACCCTGCGTCTGGCAAAGACTATGCTGATGAAGCTCAGAAACTGAGGCACTGCTTGACACATTCAGACTTCCCTGCCATCTTCAGACTAACTTGCTAAGAAATACCCAAAGGGTGACAACATTGTCCTATCAAACATCACAAATCAAAATGAGTTTCAAATTATTCATATTTGGCCTTATCCATTCATCCTACAAAGGTTCTGATTTAGTCTATGCAATTTTGTAACCACATCAGAGCTTTGAAAACCCCTAATCAACAATTATTTGTGTTTAAACAAACTGTTTGTCAGTTCTGTTAATCCAGTGGTCCCAAAACTATGGGGCATGCCCCTTTAAGAAGGCAAAGCTCAGCCCTGCTGAAAGCACCAGCCAGCCTACTCTGCACATAGCTTGTCCCAACTGTGGCCTCTAATTCCCAGCCCCACTACCACTCCTAGCCACAGCCCTGGCCATGGCCCAGGCCCCCTGGTCACAGATCTGCTCCTGGCCACATTCCCAGCCCAGCTCTCACTCCAACCCTAAGATGAAAGCAAAAATAAGTATCCCCACCCCAAGCTTTTTAAAATGTAGGGTTTGTCTTTCTCTACCTTCCCTTGCTATCACTTAGTTACCCTCTTTGACTTTCATTAATGCAGTGTTTCCAATGCTTGGAATGCACCTTCCTATTGCCGCCTGGGGGTATGAAGGACCAGCTTCAAGTGGGAGCCAGGAGGCTTTAAGAGACCATGCTGTCATTCTCCAAAGCCTCTGCTTTAATTATTTTGAAGTCAAGTCTTTGGCTGTTATGGCTGCAGAGGAAAACCTTCAAAATGGTTGCAGTGAAGTCTGCCTGAGTTTGCAGGCAGCCTGACCTAACAGGACTGTCATGTAAACATCGTCCATTACAACATGTACTGACACAAATACCAGTGACAATACTCTAATTGTCAGCTTTATTAACTATTTCATTACTCATTTGTATAAGAAAGGGGATATAGGATGGTATTACAAAGTGCTTCACCCTCCTTTTCTGAAGTGTTGGTGAGGATGGCAGGTGCAGGAGAGGTATGAATTAAGAATTGTAGGCCTTTATCACCACTTCACAGGGCTGAAGGATGGATGCCATCTATTTCATTTTCCTAAAAGGAGACTCAGCCTTCCAAAGTTAGGGGAACATTAAAGGCCTGAATTCTGATGCACAGTCATATGTCCCCTTTATGATGCATAGCCAATTTTCCAGCAGGCTGACTGATCCTGACTACGACTAAACCTCCGGTGGAAATGGAGCCAAGGAACTGAACCTGATCCCTGGTCAGGAAACATGTAAGTGAGCAATGAGTTGATACAAGAGTGCCTAGGAGCAGCCCTATCTGAATCCATGGCCAACACTTACTCTGTACTTGAATCATTATGATAACGGCAACCTGAGATCTGTAATAACTTCTGGATAGGCACAATGGAAGACGGGGGTGGGAGCATCTAAAAATAACCTGTTTCCTGACAATTCTCCTTATGATCCACTTAGGACTCTGAGCCAAGCTTCCCAGCTCCAGCCAGCTTTGCAGCATGAATACTTCCAAGGCTAAGATCTGGCAGAAGAAACTATTGACTCTATATTGCATTAGTTGTGGGCATAACTGATAAAAGGAAGTTTATTTAAAAACTAGAGTTGGTGGATAACATTCATTCATTTCACATCTAATTCTCTGTAACAACAATGATCTGAATATGAAGAAATAAAGAGTCTTTTCCACACATTTTCTTTTCCCACTAGTGCTGGAACAATTGCCTAAGTGTATTGTTTATAAAAGGCTGTGGGTAGAGAGTTAGTCTCAGTGAATTGGTATCTGTTTGAACTTGGTAGCTTAGTATATAAAATTACTGTTCTGCTGGAATAAAATTTGCAAGTTAAGAAAAATTCCTAAAGAAAATTAAGTTTCATTTTTGTCACTTTTCCTGAGGAGACTGCAGAGATTAATGGAAGTGGCCTGAAATCTCACAAGTGCTTCTTAGACCTCAGAGAGAGAATTATGGACAGCCGGTACACAGCCTCCAAAGCCCTTACCATAGAGTCCTATAGGGCTCAGTCATCTCCCCCACATCATTCAACATCTGCTGAAAAATTGCTTGAGAATTGATGAGAAACACTGCTGAAGTCCCAGCAGGTGACAGATGACACCCTGTGTAGTTCTACATCTCCTTTACATCCAATGTAAACAGCAATGCTTCCCAGTGCTGTAGGCAAAGCGGAATCCCGGACAAAAGTCAACCCATTACCTAGACAAAGTTGAATCCAGACAAGACTGAGGTGGTGCTTGTTAAACAGAGAGATGCTACTAAAAGGAATAGTCTATCCCAATAACCTCTTGCACTCTCACTGACAGTTGTCCTCAGATTATCAAATCACTGAGCCTTGTCAGAAAAATGACCAGAAAAAAAATCAGATCTGTGTGGGCTACGATGAGCCCAGACACTGGTACCTGCAGATATGATCTCCACACTTGATATCTTCAACCCATATCGACATACAAAGCCTCAGAAAGCACCAGTTAATATTGAACACAGCAGTCCACCTGATTGCTAACCAAGGTCTCCATGAACACACCATGCTAGCAAACCACTCTCTTCTCTACATTGGCACATGGCATTGAACATGGAGTCCAGTTCAAGAACTTTGTCCTAATACAGAACTGGCCATGACTACCTGAGAAATACACTCTGTCCAAAGACGTGATCTCATACAATGGTTCCATTCTATTGGAACCATGAAATGTCAGCCAATAGCAGGAGGTTCATGAAGACAGGAAGTAGAATTTTTATGGGAAATGGATCTAGACTATGGAACTCCCTTCTGAAACAAACAACATTGAGCACTACCCTCAGCATGATCAAAACTAAGTGCAAGTCTCATTTGTCTGGCTTTCCCTCCATTATATTTTCCCCTCCAAAGAAAAACTATAAAACAAAAGAGATGTAAATCAAAAATTACCCACTATGTCTCCTGCAGGATCAGAAGGAAGAAATAGAGTTTGTTATTATATCACTAGCCAGGTGTTCAGATGCCATGCTAATGGAGCTGGGCAAGGTCCTAAATAAATTACTTTCCCTGTTTAATCTGATTTACCTTTAGTTGCAATGAAAATGCGTGAAAAAGTTGCAGGTGCAAAATGTTGGGCACGAAGTTATTTTTGGAAGAAGCTAAAACTGAGTTTAAACATTAGACCTTAAATGACTTGCCAAGTTTTCCACAAGATACAGGAAATATTATACCACCTTCTCTTTGAGAAAGTCTTTCCACTATAAATGACAGTCACACTTTAAACACTCCTTTTATTCTCAAACCTGTGTCAGCCCCCCACCCATGAAAGTCTCCTATCCCAAGTAGAGTTCTGACCTTATGATAGAAATTCCGGAGAGTTTATGAAATCTGCTAGGCTATGTCTACACTAGCAAATTAGTTTGAACTAAGGATCCTTAATTCAAACTAAATTGAATTGAAAAAAAATTAGTTCAAACTAAGCAAAGCTTAGTTCCAACTGGTTAGTTTGAACTAGCACAATGTAGACGTATGGAAGCAGGATCCAATAGGCAGAATCCTATATCCCCATCCACACCCAGGGAGGGATCCCCATGATTCCAGCCCCAGTTACTTCTAATGACACTGATTGGTGTGATCCCCAGTAGGGGAAGGATGCCACTTGGAAAGATGTAGGTCAAAATTTATCTGAATATATTAAGGTTCTGGATACTCCATATCCTCACAGAGTGTGTTATATTTGTAACAAGACTAGACAGCCTGCTCTCAAACCATTTATGATGCTAGAGGAAGTTGGCCCTCTTGGTGACTGAAGGGTTGGTATTGTGCCACAGCAAGCTGTATCATTCACTGTGAGTGTGGCGTTACTGCCCTTGCAGGCCAGTATTGGGTCTGTGGAAACAAGCCTTATAAACACTGGCCAGCTGGCTGGAATGGGATCTGTTACCTGGCTTATCTAGGACCTGTCATCAGGCACACCACTGGACCTTTACATAGAATAGAACAGAATCATAGGGTTGGAAGGGACCTCATGAGATCATCGAGTCCAAATCAAACTAAGCAAGAAATAACAAACTCAAAGGTTTTGGGGTATTGCTCTTCCCCTTTATGGGGTCACTACTTCAATGCAAGAAATTAGATGTGTTTCCATGGTACCAGAAGAAGTGGCAAATGAAACAACTATAGCCCTTGATGCCATCAGCCACAAATTAAAACAAATTAGGCAAGTGACTCTGCAAAATAGAATGGCCCTGGATTTTATTCTAGCCTCTGAGGGGGGGAACTTGTGCTCTAATTGGTCAAGAGTGCTGTACCTACATCCCAGACAATGACGAGCAAATATCTCAGGCTTTACATAAAATTCAAACTGCAGTGAAAACATTACATCAGCAGGAATCATGGGGTCTCTGGGTTTGGTTTGGAGCCTTGGGAACAAAAAAATCTTTCATGGTGTCTTAATAATAATAGTTGTCCTAGTTTGTGACTATATTGTACTATTGCTAATCAAGTTTTGCATAAGTTGCTCTGTTCAAACAGTACAAAAGGGACTAAATCCAAAGCAAAAACAGGAAGTCTATATCATGTATGCTGTTGTAAGGGAAAAGATGGAAAAGAAAAAGAACAAAGTTAAAGACTTAATGAATATCCAGCTTTAATAGTGCTTTAAGCACTAAAGGGTGGGGGAGAATGTGGAATAAAAATAACCCTAGGCTTCCATATTGTGTTAAACTAACTATAGGCCTCCCTATTCAGCTGTACTACATGTCTCCCCCCTAAAAGAGCGTAAAGGTCAGTGATGACCAGCAGAAGCTGTAAAACTGTAACAAAATAAGAATGAACTGTCCCAAGGAATAAGCATTTCTACCTCAGTCCTGCTAGAAGCATTGAGTTTTAGCAACTCCAACCATGATAATAGCCCTTATCTGTTCCTGCTCAGTAAAAGCAACACCTAGATGCATCATATGTACAAAATTTAACTATAGCTGCAATCTGCTAGGACAAATGTGTGTTTATCTGCTTGTTTAGAACTTTTTGTTCTATCCTGTTCTTTGTAATTTATAATGTGGTCAATAACCAATCGTGTAAAAGGAATTGTAATTGCACCAATTGGAAACATCCCCGTTTTGCTGATTTCTACTCCCTATAAATATTGTTAACTTTCAGTCTCCAGGCAGAGTGCTCCTAACCAGATGGGGTTCTCCCTGTTGGTTAGAGTCTCTCTCCTTGTGCCACTTGTAATAAAGGTGCTTTGCTGAAATCTGATTCTGCCTATTGGAGCTTGCTTCCACACATGCTAGTTCAAACTAGCAGTTAGTTTGAAAAAAGCGCAGTTTTTTTAGTTTGAACTAAAATAAACATGGCTAGTTCAAAATAAAAGTTAGTTTGAACTAAAAAAAAAAAAAAAGACACACTTAGTTCAAACTACTTAGTTCGGACTAACCAAGTCCAAACTAAGATTTGAGGTGTAGACATAGCCGTAGGGACTTTGGGGTTGATAATTTCTGTGGAAGGTGTTCAGTTATGATAGTGATGGATGGCAGTATAACACACTAGACAGACAGATGTCTGTAGCAGAGCATTATATGAACAGAGACACAATTTTCCAATTACTTACACCTATACAGTCATTTACATCTGCGCAGAGTGCAGACTTTGACTCGGGTATGAGTAAGTGGACAGTTCTGTTTCAACAGCATTTTGCAGCTGCTTTGCACAGACAAATGGCTAAACAAAATGCAAAGGAGAATCAGGCGCCTTGCTTTCAAACTTCTCTATGGACTTGTTCCAGCTTCTCTTTAACTAACAAAGATGCAGGCTTCCCAACTCTCACAATTTTATCATGCGTCACACACACACAAACACACCACCACCCACCCATCAGTATTTGTTGTTTGCATTACAGTCCCAGCTGCTGGAGTAATTTGATTAAAAGAATATCAGCTTTTTTTTTTTTTTTTAAGTTTCAATCATTATAGCAAAGAAAAGCTTAAAAACTGTGAAGGCATCCGAAGGCTCAGAAACCAGACTACAAAGAAGGAGGTCCCTGAATTTGTTATCTAGAAGCATCTCATAATGAGAGAAGGGACTGACTGATAATTTGACTGAAGCTGTGTCAGATACTCATTTTTGACCATATCTTTAGATGGTAGAGCCTTCTGTGCTGGCAGGGATTAAAGTAAGGGGGAACACCCTGGAATGCTGTTCCAGGGCCCCCAGAAAATAGAGAAACGTGCCCAAATGCTGAGTTTTGGGGCCCCCTAAAAATAGACAGGAACGCTGCCAGCTGTAGTCCCTAGCCAGCTGAAAGACAGTCTTCCTGCTGACTGAGAGCTGCTCTGAACAAAGAGCTTTTAAAGCTCCCACTTGAAGTAAACTCTCACTGAGCATGTGTAGAGGCAGGATTGGGCTGGCTGGAGGATGTGTGGGGCAGGATCGGGCCAGCTGCGGGGGGGGGGGTGATAGGAGAGCGGGATAGGCCCAGCTTGGGGGGCAAGTGACAGGAGAACAAGGGGCAGGATCAGGCTATAGTGGGGCAAACCAATTTAGGAGGGTTCCAAGACCCCCCCCAAATTATACTTTAACCCCTGTGTGCAGGGGATTGTCCTATTGCTGTGCTTGCACAGCATCCATAACAATGGGGCCCTAGGCCTTTGAGTGCCACCATAAAATTAATAGCATTACAAACAATAAATAAGGTCTAATCCCATACTTGATTAATACTGAGCTCCTGTGTTCATTCATATATACTCACCAGTCTTGGTGCCACAGCCTTCTCCTCTGCATCTATTGCTCCTTTGAACAGCGTCCCTCTGTTTCTGCCCCATTGATTTGCCATCTCTTTTCAGACCTCCCCACACTTGCTTATCCCCATAAATAATTTTCTCCCTCTGGCATTATTTAGCTCTTTTGCTGTGTTGTTTGACTCTGTAAGCCATTTTTGGATAGTTTATATGACATGCTATACTGAGTAAAGCCTACTATGTAGATCTACCTCATTGCTCTTGGGGCTTCTGCCTACATGTAGTATTAGAAAGAATCCGCGTGTGCTGCTACGCTCACTGTAAGGATGCCACTAGCTCTGTTTTCACCCATTTCAGTGGGAACAGTAACTGACAACACTGCTGATTTAAGCTCGCTACAAAATTAGCTGATTACCAGAGACAGTGACACAGATTGGCAGGCACCCACACTTCCTGAATATTCAGGAGGCCCTACTGATTACACCAAGACTTCTTTATTTCTTACACTATTTCATTAAACATGGAAACATCATTCACAGCTACAGAACTAGCTGTTTTCACTTCAACATCATTTCACAACTCTTTTGTCCACCATAGCACTAAAGAAACGCACCGAAAAGCCCCTGCAGGGTCAAGTGGTTTGCTATTTTTACACATACTGATTTCTCCCAATGGAAGTCAACCAACAACAGTTCATAAAAATAAAAATGCTTTGCCTTAATGTTAAAAAGCCAGACAATCCTGCTCCTGAATTTTCTGGTTCTCCCTCAGTTTGAACCAAAACAGTCCTTTCAATTTGACTGAATATGGTTAACAGCTCATACGTTAAAAAGGAACTCCACCCACCAGCTTTGCCTTTGAGGGAACAGGAGCAGGCCTTGCTCAAAGTCTTGCATAAATCACCAGCTTTCTAGGTGGAAGACATTAGAAGGCCTCCAGAAGTGTTAAAGCAGCTTCAACAGACCAAAGAGTCTGGCTCAACTTGTCCAAAACTGAGTTTTTCACCATTACTTCCATAAGCACTATTTTCCCTTCCTGCCCTGCCACTATAGATAGCTTTATTGTCTCTCTCATTATCCAAGCTAACAAGTTCCAAATTGTCTTCTACTTCTGTTTCTCATATCACATCTGGGTATATTAATGTTTGTTGAGAGACTCAGATGTGAGAATATCCAATCACATTTGTCCTGTAGCTGTTTTCTGCATAGTTTACACCACTGATTGCATTGTTTGTGTCCTTCCTGTAACAAAAAACAGAGCGTGTCACTATGCAATATGACTCATGAAAAACATAACGCTTTCATTCATTGGAATGAATGGCAGCCAGAAGGGAGCGCTTCCATTTTATAGATGAGTGCTGGCGTCAATTTGCACTGTTCACCAGAAGGAGGCAATATTAGATTTTTAACCTGACATAATTGGAGTGTAAAACGTTTTGCAAAAAAAAAAAAAGTGCTATGAATATCCTAGTGCAGTGGTTTTAAACTACGGGGTAGGACCAGTACTGGGTCGCAGCTGCAGACCCTCAGGTACTGGGTCACAGTGCCCCCTGCTGCCGCTGCCAAAAGACTGGAATACATTGCTGAAAGATGCAATTGTTGGGATGCAGGCATAAATTTTTTTTTTCAACTGGGTTCAGAGAGAAAAACTTTGAAAACCACTGTAGTAGAGTATGACTTACAGTTTCCTTAAAATGGTGGCCAGTTCCCAGGTCCCATGGCTCACCAACTATCTAAATTTGATTCAGGTACTTTGACATTTTCTACATACAGCAAAATCTAATTGGATTCATTATAGCAGCATTTGCATACATTAGCATCACCAGCAATACATAGTGGAATTATTATTATGTAACTGTCCTCATTTTCAACATGCTGTCAATCAACCACCTACAGGCTTGGCAGAGAGCATTTGTTGGCAGAAAGACTATCCCAATTCCTTTCTACTGTCATTTATTTGACAAACATTATTGTACCAGCCAGGTAGCTAAATTATCTGTCACCATGCTGACAAACATCTGCTCTCTCATTAGATAAGGAAATCTCCAAAAAGTGTATACATATGATAAAATGTATTATTTCAGGAACTCATTAACCAAATTATATTCTGAGCATAGTGAAAATATTTATATATTTTTAGGATTGTCTTTCTACTTTCCAGGTGCTGATAAAAAGCAATAAAATAAGCATTATGAATGGATCTCTGCTGTTTTGTATGTGCCTTTAACAACAAAAAAAGTGTTCAGCCAATTTTTATATCATCAATTATTAGCAACCTTTTCTCTGATAAATAAAGAAAACAGCCATCCCCATACCAAAACTGCTTGGCTGATGTGGCTACTCAGTGATGGATGTTGTGATAGACTTTGGAATAAATATTTATGCTATTTTTTAAAAAAAAATTAAGTGTTTAATGCTTTTTCACATTTTCACTTTTCCTGAAGAAAAAATTCAGAGGCTGAAGCTCCTAGCAACCTGATGTAAATTTCAGTGCCTGCAAATGACATCTTCATTATGTGCCCTGGATGAGGTCATTCATGTTGATGACAGAATAAATAGGGAGTATTTCTTTAAAAAGAACCAAAAAGGAAAAAGCCCACAATAATAACTGCTTCTTGACAAGTAAGTAGCCTGGAATGGTTTAGAAACAAGATGGATTTTAAATTCGGTGTTATTTTTATTTTAGTAAGCTAGCTTGTTTTGTAGTACATGTTCTACACATTCATTTTGGTTACACCGAAAAAATAAAATGCTATTAACCCCTTTGGTGCACTAGATTATTACACTATGGTGTTAAAGGACTGACAGAAAACAGCTGCTGTATGAAGACTAAATTGGGCGTTTAGGGTCTGGGCAAATAGTGAAAATAAAGAGCAGCTATTAAGCTTGTGAAAATCTCTTGCTTTGCAGAAAAGCAGCTTCCTTCTGCAACTGGCTAACTTTTCTGGTAATTAAAGCATACAAGTTCTAGTAAGGCAAACTGACAGTCACACAAACTGTGTGCCTGATGAGTCTCTTTCCAAGGGTAGGCACATTTGTCACAATCTATGATAAGTGCAAACCAGCCCCTATTTTCCTTATCACTGTGGATAAAACTGGTGGGAAATGGAAATAGAAGAAGTATGAGATACTGTCAGATTCTTGTCAAAGCAAAAGCAAGTGTCAGTTTCCAGACAATGTTGCTGTATTAAATATTCACTCTGAAACAGTGTATTATGCAAAGGAGGCACAAGATGGACAGTCTGGCAGAAATTCAGTTACCTCGGTGAGGCAGACTCCTACCAGTTTGTAAGGTAAGTGTCTGTTGCTCATTGAATTGATTTGATGGCTACCCCTCCCGGGCCATCACTTAAGCGTGTAAAGAATATTAAGGGGAGCAGATGGCTCCTTCAACTCAACTAGATGGCCCCTTAAACTTCACTAGATGGCCGTTGACACCCCATTGTCTCTATAGGGCTTGGCGCAGGTGGACCCTGCCTAACTGCAAGATCTTTGGAATACTGAAGACATGACTCACATCACCTTTGTTCCCCACATTCCCTGTAATCAGGGAACTGGGAGGAAAAACAGCTTAAAAACCCAGAGTTTGGGGGGCTCAGGCAGGACAAGTTCTTCCCCGAGCGTACCATGATTGAAACTGCCGGCCGAGTAACAAGTCTCTTGCTCTCTCCTGCCTGTAATGCTGCTGCTGCTGGTGGTGGTGGTGGTAGTAGTATTGGTAAGGTCCTGCCTCTACAGCTTTCCTTAATAAAGTTCTCACCTTGTTCTGCTGCTTTGCCACTGCTCTCCTTTAGCTTCTCCAAGCCCACGCTCCTAAGAGCAGGCTTGTTTGTTTTTCCTTACTCGTCTTAAGTTACTGTGTTTCTTCTTCGCTGTTTAAGAAAGTTCCTGGGTCCTAAATTGTGTTCTACTGCCTTATATTGTTATATCTCTCTTCTCTAGTTGTTTTAAGTGTCATTGTAAGTTGCAACATAGTTTACTGTAAGCCTTAGAAGTATTAAGATAGTGTATCACTTAATTGTTACCCTTAGAGTTGTTTGTCAAGTACTTTTACCTTTCCCCTGTGATTCCCCTGAACTAAATAAATTATTTCCTCAAACTTTTCCTTGCTTCCTCTTGCCTCCACTGCCCTAGCCGCCGCTTTCCTCTGCAGCTCCCCCTTTGCCTCCACTTCCGCCTCCGCCTTTCCCCCGGCTCACCACTTCCTGCGGTTCCTGCCCCTTTTTCTTTCCTCTTCCCTTTCCGCCGCCGCTTCCACAGCCCCTTTTCCCTGTCGCTTAGCCTCCTCTCTGACTCCCACTCCAACCCCCCGAACTTCTGTTCAGTTCCCCCTTGCTTCCCCTGTTACCCTGAGCCCTCCCACGTGTGTCCCCATCCTGCTATCCCTAACCCCCCCACTTGCCTTCCTTCTCCTTTGAGTCCCTCCAACCTTGAAACTTCTGCTCCCCCGCTTGCTTTCACCCTTTTCTTACATAGTGTTGAGGCACCTTTTAAGTCACTGTGAGTTAGTTAAGTTAGCTGAGAACCCCTATTGCCCCTCCCAACCTCCTGCACCCCCCAAAGTTGAGCATTTCACAAAACCCCATTGTAAAGAAACTGTGACATGCACCACACACATATACTCCCTATCACCCACTTGACACCAACACCCATTTTAATAAAGATTAAAGTGTACCCCGCTTGTGCAGTAATTGCCCCCCAAGATCCTCAAATTTTTGAACCTGCTGGCAGGGTCAGTAAGAATTTTTTTAATTGATAGGTTTCTTAAGTGGAATTTTCCTATATATCACTGACAAAATGCAAGTCCTCTCTCTATTAGTAGGACCCACCTCTTACTGCCCAGTGGGAGATGTCTTGGGGAAAGGCTGCTTTCAGCCAGCTTCCCTCTCCTTTGAGACATAGCAGGATTCAGGCAAGGTTTCTATGTATGACTCACCTCCTGTCTTTCCATGGCATATGCTACTCTGGAAGAAGGCAGATTTGAAATCTAGGATGCACAGCTTTCACCAGAATCCAGCTCCTAAGAACATGGGCTCATGGAGCTGAAGAAGCTATAATAGCCTCTGTTTCTTATCTCCAAGATAAGGATGATTAATAATTCATGCAGCAAGTTACATTTGTTTGGACTTGCTCTAAAACATTTATGTGCAGTGGTTAAAGTATAATTCGGTGGGCCCTGGAACCCTCCTAAATATCCAGGCCCCCCTTCAGCACGTCCAGGGCCCCCCCCACACACACAAGTCCAGGGGCCTCCTTATGCACCCCAGCTATTGTCCCCAATATCCATTCCCTTGCCCCCAGAAAAATCTACCTCCAGCTCCCAATACCCACTCCCAAAATCCACTCCTGCCCCCAATACCCAGCTCCAGCCCTCAATATCCATTCCCCTGTCCCAATATTCCCCAGCTCCCAATACCCACCCCCAAAAATCCACCACAGCCCCCCAATATACACCTATTGTCCGTAGTATTCTCCCAGCCCCCAAAATCCATTCCTCTGCCCCACATACCCACCCCCAATGTGAGCTGGGCCACCCCAGCACTTACAGGCAACCACGTGCTAGTTCAAGAGACAATCTCTCCTGCAGGCTGTGCTTAGAGGCTTCTGCCTCCAAGCGCAGCCTGTGGATGCGTGGGGGAGCTGGGCACATCCCCCTGCTCTCCCCTACCTGCTGGAATGCAGCAGAGTGGCATTCCAGGGCCTGCTATTTTTAGGGGCTCAGCGTTCAGGCCCCTAAAAATAGAAAATGGAAAATTTTAAATCGTGGGCCCCACAATGCAGTTGTCCAGCTCCCTTTTCTGTTCTTGGGGGGGGGGGGCCTGAAATCCTGAGCCCCTAAAAATAGTGGGCCCCAGAATGGTGTTTCACTACATTCCAGCATACTTTAACCCCTGTTTATGTGTAAGCAAGGTCTAGAGCCTGGGCACTTTTCTTGTTTAGCAGCTGAACGGGGGGTGGCACCCTATTTGCATGGCCGTAGTATTTGCATGAGTAAATTTAAGTACTTAGTATAATTATACTGTGCATGGATGAACACATCCATGTGCCAAGCATGATGTGAAATGGTACACATGGCTGCTTTGGGTTACAAATTCTGCGTTTCAGCTGAAGGGGGAAAATGAAGCGTCTTTCACTACATGCATCCTTTGATTGTACAAACTGTGCTTAGTCTGCTCTGATGGAAGAGTCACAATCAGCAACCCAGAACTCAGAAGAGTGACAGACCCTATTTTTCAGTTGTGTGAAGAACAGGGAAGGGTGATATTAGCTCTGTTGAAGAACCATGTGTTAGTCAATGTCCAATTCCCCTCCATTGTTAGATGGCAGACAATGATACCTTGTGGGCTCTTTTGTTATTCTGATCAGTGATCTCTCTCTGGTGTCTTTAAAACTAAAGTTGGGAGGTGAGATCACTAGAAGGTTGAAGTTCTCTATAGGAGCTGAAATCACTAAAAAGCTGACTGAGGCCCAGCAGAAGTTGGTGCCTTTTACAAGCAGACAGCTGACAGGAGCAGACAGTTTGAGTGACTAGCAGGTGGCATGAGCAGCCAGTGGATGACACTAGAAGATGGTGCATGTAGCTAGCAGATGGTGTGAGTGGTCACTGGATGGCACCAGCAGCTGGTGTCAGCAGACCCAGAAGTAGCAGAAGGCAACAAGAGAGAACCACCTGAGGGAACCCTCCACACCTTGTGAGGTGGATACTGAAGCTGTGGTGGTCAGTATCAGGGTAATGGAGAAGTAAAGGACATGCTCTGTGTAAACTGGGGTGTCACAAGTTCTGCTTATTGGTTGCATGAATCCTGCACTGCACTGTCTCCCCAAATCACTGCTGGTTTTGATACTGCCTCTGTGTATTCTCTTTATGTTACTGTTGAAAGTTTTACACACTACACTCAAACTCGTGCTTGAGAGAAGGGAAGCATTGCCCTCCAGGGCATCCAGAGAATGATGATTTCCCAAGAGACTGGGGTGGGGCTCAAGCCAGTTGGTGTTGTAACATTGTTAGGTATCCCAAGATATAGAACATGGCCCTTTGCTACTGCTGTCTTGGCCTGGCAGAAGGGTTACATTTGTGAAGGAAGGGTGACTTGGGATACCTGGGTCAGTACCCCTCACAAGTATATCCAAGTAATCCATTAAGGTGGGATTTGATTTTGTCGTATTTGGAGCTAAACAAAATTTGTATAATGGCCTCACACCTACTAGAGGATTGGTGAGAAGGAATGAATGTTGACCCTAAAAACTGCATACTGATAATAGGGGTACCTGAGGGATTTGATAAAAGGTTCCATTGAGCTCACCTGAGAGACATCCATACCCAGACGCACAATGTATGGGTGTATGTTTTGAAGGGAAGAGGGGGCCCATATAGTACTATGTGAGCTGGACAAGCCTGTGGAATCCTTTTCAGTGCCAAAGGAGTTAGAGCTTGCTGACAACATATGGAAGACAGTAACCGTGGGAAGTCCATCCCCTAACAGCCTCAGAGATAGGGTTCCTGGGGAAGATGAGAGCTTTCCTGGAAGAGAAAGGAAAGACTATGGCTGATATGTCAGGTTTAGTGGACTTTAGCCCACCAGTTCCAGACCAAAAGACTGCATCTTCACCTGAGATGTGGGAAAAGGTCTTGAAGAGAGTGTTGGACAAGGCTAGGCAGGCCCACCCTGAATCTAGCTCATATCATAGAACTAAGGTTAGTTTCTGTGGGTTCTATTCCAATGCCTGGGGAGGAAAGATTTGAACCCTGGTTAGAACACAAGAGTGACCATACCTGATGCTGAGAAGCACAGATACCAGATAGATAGAAAGTCTCAGGGGCCTGGCATTGGATGTGATCCACAATCTGACGGTTGTTGCCCCTACAGTCAGTGTGAAGGACTCATGCTTTTGGGAGAAATGAGAGCTCAAAGGACATCTATTGCAAATTCTTCAGCACAGAACAGTAAAATGGTGAGAAAGTCTCAGACTATGTACAGAGATTGAAGAAGCTGTTGCAGAGAGCTGTAATGAGAGGAGCTGTGACTGTTGAAAAAAAAAATAGATCAAACTAGGCTGGCTCAGGTTTTGTGAGGAGTTCAATATCAGAACCTCATCTTGCTCTACCTTCAGTAAAGGGAATGACAAAAACCCACCAAGCTATTCTCAGCTAATTAAAGAGATCCAAGAGGAGGATGCAAAGCAGATCTCCTATGAAGATGGAGAAAGTCAACCTTGTAAGTCCACAGGTGCAGCTTTTACCAGCCCACCAGGACACTGATGGTCAATAGTGGAAAGGAACTGGCTCAACAAGTGAAGGTTCTGACGGAGCAGGTGGCTGAACTGCAGAGCACCTCAGAGGGCAGCAGGAGCTTCTGAGCACGCAGAAGCCTTGCCTGCCATAGTCCAGAACAGCAGTTCTCAGCCACTGTGTCACAGCACAGAAGTGTGTTGCCACACAGCTCCTAGTGTGTCATGGCAGGAAAGCACCCTTGCCAGCAGCTTTTAAAGGGCCAGCAGTGAACAAGCAGCCCCAGGGTGCTTTCAGTAAAGGCACTTTAACCAAATTCAAGAGGGATAGCCGTGTTAGTCTAGTCCAGTAAAAAAGAGTTGTGTGGCACTTTAAGACTAACAGATTTATTTTTTATCTGAGGAAGTGGGATCTTCTCCCATGAAAGCTCATGCAAAAAATAAATCTGTTAGTCTTAAAGTGCCACACAACTCCTTGTTGTTTTTTTACTTTAACCAAAGCACTTCTAATAAAAGACCTTC